>SSNR01000008.1:69435-86247 GCA_006937965.1 Callopanchax toddi | reverse complement strand
CTGAACTTTGACCTCTGTGATCATCACAAATAATAACCATCTTTTTCCCAATAACTTGGAATAAAATGACTCTTTTATTATGTTTAACCTGGATTAACATTCAAAGATTAAGGTCGTTTTTCCGGAAGACTTCCACTGGATTGACTCTTTAGTTAATAATAACTCAAAGACTGCCAGACGTCTCCTTCTAAACGTCATTACTCTTAATCAAACTGTTTTAAAATGTCTTTATGTGATTAATACATTTTCTCCACAGTATTTTGGATGTTTGATCCAGCTTTCAGTATTATTTCATATACATACTTTTGCTAAAAGGTTCATTTACTTCACTACTCATTTTTACTTGTTTCAAGCAACCAATGAGAGTTAGTGATCTGAGTCACGTGACATTAATAACGCCATTCATTCGTCAACGTCCACTAGACATTCCACTGAGACTTCTTTAACTGTGCTTCCGCCCGGAAGTGTTCAGTTCTGATTCACTCTCGAGTCAGACCACACGCTTAGCTGTTAACTTGCTACATAGCTAAAGCTACTTGCCCCAGTTGCCGGCTCCACTGAGACGGTACCATCAGCCCGTCTGAGCCGATGAAACCAGCATCCCTCTGAGGTTAGACACCTTCAGTCTGACGCTCCATCATGGGAATGCCAGCCTCCGATGCTCCCTGCTGGAAATGGGTCCACTAAGCTTCGTATCTCAGGATGACACCGTGGCCTCCGGCGGTCCCAGACCGCCACAGCCGTCCGATCTGGACCGGGGGAGGGGGAAACACCTCCACGCCATCTCATCTGACCCAGCAGATGCTGATCCATCGAACGCAGCTAAGTCCCACAATCCTGGTAAAGCTGAAGGGCCTACTTTGATAAAGCTAACCACCTTAGCTCACTCGAACTAGTAACTGATCCATCAGTAACTCTTCCTCTCCATTTGAATCCTTAATCTAAATTAAGTACAAACCCTAGTCTTTACCACCACGAGACTCAGATTACTAAAACTTATTTAAAGGTCAATTCAGAACACAAATACCATCGTGAATGTCAATGCTAAACAACCTGCTACCTGCCTCATGCTAACTGCTTCTCTGTTGTACTGTTCGTCCGTCTTTTTATAAATAAAACTCCTAAAGTCTAATTCTCGAGTTCAGACTTCTATTCATCAATATTAAAATACATGATCTACTCACTGTAATGTCAGCAGAACCTAGGGTAACTGTGAAACCATTATTTTAGTCAAGGTAGCTGAGCCAAACCAGGTCAGTGTAAAACCGACAAAAACTAACTTAATAATCTCACAGAAATATGTGCCAATTATAAACCATAAAATAGAGTTTATAACGCTACATTTATTTGCATTATTTGGCAGCATCACATTTTATAAAATACTCACATTAAGAGTCCTTCAACACATTTATGTGTTCATCATCAAGACATGTGATTTAAATGGATTCCTATGGGAATTTTTATGTGCTCAACAGGACATGTGAAAAAAAAATCATCTGCAAGCAACAGATTTTTGCTTTGATGCCAAACATCATCATCTGAGATCTTCATCTCCATCCAACACACAGTCAGTCTCCTGCCCTGTAACCTGCTCAGCACTCACCAAGCCCTCCCTCCCCCTCTCTCACTGCTGACAGCCACTGGTCCTCCTGCTCCTCCCTCAGACAGCCGACATGCTGCAGGAGTCCCTTTGCATCAATGACATCATTTAGTAAAGTCCGGTGGATCACTGTGTTGTTACGCGTCTGGTTTCTGGTCACAACCAGTATCACAACCAGCTGTTTTTTTTATATATTTAACATATAGTCCCAAATGTTTTGGTGCTACAAATCATTTCAAACACTTTATAAAAGATTCATGTCATTTCAAAACCTTGAAAATACCAAACATTTTCAAGGATTTCAAGCATCCATAAGAATCAGTTTCCTGTTATATGGTTGAGCAGAAGCCTGGAGAACAGTAAGCTGCTGCTCTGACCACCTGAATAATTCAACATCTCCATGTTTTCTGTCCTCCTTGAAGGCAAACTGAGATCTGACTGCTGACCAGATGATTCTTTTCCCCAAAGATGTGTTTCCATTTCCTCCATCTGCCCACAAACAAGCAGGTAAAGATGCCCATGATTTAGATTTACATAAAAAAGAAACTTGGTGTGATGTCAGGGAAACGGCTCCATCCTCGTTTCCGCGCAGCTGCAGCTGAACCAAAAACCAGGCTGCAATAAATCTTTACTTTCATAACTTTTTAGGAAAATGTGTTTTTCTGTTTTCATCCTGTTTCTCCTCACTAACAGTCTCAAACCAAATCAACAATGAAATTTAAATCCTAACAATTCAGGAGCTACAACTGAGCATTGGTGGATTTAAACACTAAATAAATAAAACAGTAGTGGTTCCTGTTTCAAATCAAGAGTCATGGTTTCTATTCTAAAGTTCATTATCTTTGAGCATTTGGCTTTTTGTAAACTTTATCGCTCTTTAAATATGAAAAAATGTTTTTATATCTGAACCTAACCAGACAGGAAGCAGCAAATTTTCTGGTATTTAAAAAAACTTTTAAGTCCCACTGATACATTAGAACGTTCTATCACCTGTTAGCTAACCTCCACAGTTAGAACCATAGATATCATATATATCACTAGATGCCCTATGTGGGACTCTACGGCGTCCCTACATGGCGGCCATCTTGCTTTGTACAGCTGACGTTCTGCTCTCTATGGCAGCAGATGGAAGGTGAGCATCAGCATAACTAAAAACACTCATAACTCGATTAAAAATGAACGGATTTACAAACGGGTTACTTTCTTACAAACGTTATTATGTATAGACTTAAGATTTGATACTTTTACAATTTATGAATATTCCGACCATTGTCGTTATATTTTGATATTGATTCACAGCCACGTCTCTGACATTTATAAAAATGCAAACCGTTTGAAAATTGGTTGAAAATTGAGCAAGTTAGAGGTATTTATTAGTACATGCTTCATTGACACCAATGTAAGAAAGGGGGCAGCTGTACGAATTAAGATGGCCGCTGGCGTAGGGACATCAGGCTCCATTGACGAACAGCGCGGGTGAGCTATATAGTGATATATATGATATCTATGGTTAGAACGCTCTATCACCTGTTAGCTAACCTCCACAGTTAAGGCCTATTCATACTCCACGAAAAGAAATTTAAATTTGTTCTCGCTGGGGCTCTGCGAGAACAAGAAAAAAGTTTGTTTCGGCAGGGAGCATTCATACTCCACGAGAACTCAGTTGTCGAACAATTTCAGCAACGTGTCATACAGGTGTGTGTGTGTGGAGGGGAGGGGGTGTGTGTGTGCAGTTTAAAACGATCCGTCCTCGCTACGTGAGGAGCGGAGGCATACGGGTCTCCGGCGCAAACCCTTGCGGTCCGCGCTGGTCCTCCTAGCTCGGGTCGATCCAGACCGTCGCCCTTCAGGTCCATCCGCACAAAGCAGCAGGCGCTGGAGACCGCTAACCGCACTAACCACGCTCATCCTCCCTTTCTGACCAATCACAGCAGTTGTTCTCGGACCGGCTGATGTGTACAAGAACAAGCCGTTAGCGCTGCCGAACTGGGTCTGCGAGAACAAAATGACGTTATTTTGTTCTCGCAGACCCCCAGCGAGAAGAAACTTCTTTCTTCTCGTGGAGTATGAATTGGCCTTTAGAACGCTCTATCACCTGTTAGCTAACAGTTAGAACACTATTGTTAGCTCTACAGTTAGAACCATAGATATCATATATATCACTAAATATCTTACCCGCGCTGTTTGTCAATGGACCCTGACGTAGCTATGCTGGCGGCCATCTTGTGACCGAGAGCTGCCCCCATTGGTGTCAATGGAGCATGTACTATTAAATACCTCTAACTTGCTCAATTTGTAACCGATTTTCAAACGTTTGCATTTTTATAAATGTCAGAGCTGTGAATACATATCGAAATATAACGATAATGGTCGGGAAATTCATAAATTGTAAAAGTATCATATTTCAGTTCTATACATAATAAGGTTTGTAAGAAAGTAAAAGTTTGTAAATCCGTTCATTTTTCATCAGGTTATGAGTGTTTTTAGTTAAGTTGATCGCTCACCTTCCATCTGCTGCCATAGAGAGCAGAACATCAGCTATCTGTCACAAGATATCCGCCGTGTAGTTGAACCCCGGATGATTCATCTAGCCTTTATATATGATATCTATGGTGGTTAGAACGGTATAAAAGCTGTTAGCTTACCTCCACAGTTAGAACGCTCTATCTAACCTCTACAGTTCATCATGACACTGTTTAGTTTAGGATGTTTGTTATTGCAGCAAAACATAATAATCCCTAATAAATTGCATAAATATCGTCACTGTCAGCCAAAACCTTGTATCTCCATTGTCCAACATTTTCATGTTTTTATATAAATCAGCTGTATATTTGTCATCTTTACATCGATCTGTGGTTTTATGGACAACTTTTCACAGAAAGAGACACATTTTGGCCTGACAGTGATGATATTTTGTTTTTCCTTCTTGCTTTTCCTTTTTTCCTGGAATTGTACATTGAAAATAAAAATCATCCATTCATTGAAAACATGTTAAAAACACATCATCATCTCGTTTTCCAGTGTGAAGAATGCAGGAGGTTGATCCACAAAAACAATCAAAGCCTGACAGTTTGTTCAACAAATTCCAGCTCTGATCCTGTTTTTATCGGCCCGTTGAACGCCCTGCAGAAAGCCATGTTAGTTAAGAAGCCAGAGAATGGAAGGCAGTGTGATGCGGCTACGTAACGCTGCAGTCATCTGGCCTTTTGATGCAGATCACAGCAACAAACACCCTGTGGTACGAGCCTCACCCCGATAACAACGCAAACACACCCAAAGCAGCCAATTTGAAAGCATTCCCATCATCATGACCATCATCATTACAAGGCAGAATCATTTTGTTAATTTAATCTGGCCTCACTTGTTCTTTTTATAGAGCCTGACACAGACTGCACAAACACCAGTGAACGAGCAGCATCAACAAATCAAATCACAGCTTTGACTTTCCTTCACGGGTTTATTGTTGACGAGAAGTAAGAAGCTGAATAACAACAACAAGTCCATATCGACATCGGGAGCCGACAGGCTTTTGTTTTGCAGCTGCATGAATAAATCCACACACATATTAACAGTCTGCAAGGCGCTCGGTCAACTTTAATCAGGTCAGTGTGTCAGAGAGTATAAAGTTAAAACTACAACTTTTAGGCTTAATGTTGGTGAAGCTCAGATTATGAAAAACATTTAGAAACATTTGTTGTTCCTTAAAGGGATTTTTGGGTCATTCTGAGGTTTTTTATCTAACTGCATCGGTCCTTCTCTCCTCAACAAGCCACAGAGTTAAGACTGTGTTCCCTCCTATTTAAAATGCAGTGGTGACTTTAATGTAATTAAAAGTCGTTAATGGCAGCAAAAATATCTCAGAAACCTCCCAGATGTTTGATCACCTCTTTGAAAACAGCTGATCTGTTTATATAGTATTAGGTGTTCTACCAGCTCCCTGTTAGCAGGTCAAACAGCGTTCAGCCTCGTCGCTCCTCCTAAAAACGAGCAGCTCATTTCCTGCTGCAGCTGCTGAGCAGCTCGATCAGGTTGTGTAATGTTGGCTGGTTTCAGATCAGCTGCAGACTCGACTCTTCATAGCTGGAATACCTGCAGTGGCCAGTGAAACACACACATCTTAACTGGTGACGTCAAACACAGCAGCAGCCCTGACAGCCGACAACCTGCTCGGTTCTCTGAAAGCATCATTATGGATCCTCAGCTGTGATCGTTAAGCTGGGCAGTGAATGTTGGACAGTTCATACCTGACCCTAATAATCACCTCATCGTTTCACCATCAACGTGTAGAAGGAAGTGACACGACTTCTAAGAAGTATTTTTTAAAAACTGGAGAGAACACTTCAGATTTTATTTTCAAGAAGTTTTTTTAAACAGCTGCTGTTTAGGAGAAAGTTTTCTAAAAACTAAAAGTTTCCAGATGGGTAGAAGGTCTTTCTTAAAAACTCATCAAACAAAGTGTCTCTTTCTTTTTGGTTCTGCTGAGATCTGCACAGGCCTTTTTGATGCACCCCCACCCCTCCCCCACTGTGCCCAGCTGTTGCTATAGGCGACACACAACCTGGAGTGGGAGGATGCTAACAACCAGGACGTCAGCTCTGGGTCCTAACTCCCCACGAGAGTCGGGTAGAGGAGGAGCAGGTGTTTCATCTCTTTAAAAGTTTTGCATTTTTGGAGATACGAGGTTATTGTCCAACAGCAACAATATTTATGATGAAAGCTTGTAATCCATAAGCTGAGGTCATGCAGATCCATATTTGGTTCTTCTATTTTATATCAATAAACTCTGATAATGAGTTTTAGAAGACTGAAATATTAAACATTTTACAGAGAGACGTTTTTAAATCATCATTACTTTGAAAAACACATTTTAAGTATATTTCTTGTGAAAAACAAACTGCATTTTCAAAATCCCAGAGTTGTTTTGAGCTGAGGGGGTAGCGCTCCGTGACCTCCTTTCAACAAACTGTTGGTATATTATTAAATAATAACCTAAATGTGGAGGGAAGGAGAGCAGCAGAGCTCCACACCTGAAGGATCTGATGATGATCCGTCTTCAATTAGAGGACCGATTTAGTCCCAACTGCACCAAGGCAACCAACAAAGAGCCTTTATTTACTGAGTCCATGTCAAAGGAAACGCTCTTTAAAAGCCATAATGACTAATAATTAGTCAGGATCTGCTTCCAAGGAGGAATTAAAGAAGAAAAGGGGTCACGCCCAGAACTAAAACTCCAAACAGAAACTACATAAAAACAAGCAATAAGAGTTTTACACATTTTCCCTTTTTAAACGTATTTTTTGTATTTTTAGAAACTACCTCCTATTTTTAAAAAGCGGTTTTTTGTCCAGTTGTCAAATAGGGTAATAATGACATCATCATGAAGAAAATCCCTCAGAGCTGAAACAGAAGCCACAGGTATCAAATGAGATGCAGGTTTTTTATTTTTATTCCGACAAGGATCAAAATGTGTGATTTTAATGAGTTTCTATGTGTTTCTATGGGTTTCTATGAGCACATTTTTGTGCTGAGGGGTGTTAACAATAAAAGGTTACAAGAGGTTTCATGTAAAAAGAAAAAAAAAAGGCTTGCATAAATTATCAATAATATGCAGAAAAATTAATAAAATATGCTAATAAAACACAAAAACATGCTTGTGTGCATCAAGTGATGTTCCAGACCAGGTCCCCTGATAATGCATGTGCAACCCCCTTTGTGGTCGTGACCCACCAGTTGAGAATCACTAGACAGTAGACAACCATGATTAAAAGCATCTAAAATGACCCGGCTGTCCTCTCAGTAACACGGATTGTGCACACATGATGATGTTCCACGTCCAAGAACACCTCGGCTAACCGGTCCACAACAACAGGCTGATTAATGCTGACAGGCCCGGTTCGTTATGGAGTCTAATGGTGCTGTAAGAGTGTGTGTGTCTGTGTGTGTGCGTGCCACCATCAGCTGGTGGCATAGCCTTTATCTGCAGACGCTTCATGTTTCAGCTCCAGGTGCTCCATAGAAACCAGGGGTGTGTGGATGGGGTAAACACGTCTTTAATCACATTATTTCTGCTTCTCCTACACAAGCTGACTGATTCCCTGTCACACACGGGTCGGTTAAATAAATATTTAACTCTTTATTAGGCAACTGATCGTATTTGGTAACTTCCCCTGGGATCCGAAGAGACTTCACTGCAGCACTTGTTCAATAAAGTTGATCTAAAAAATGAATTTTTATTACAACTTCTCTTTTTTCTGTAAACACTATTTTTGCATTTATTTTAAATCGATTTTTCCTCCTGGTATGTTTGACCAGGTCCGTGTCACTCCTTATGAGGCGACACCTGGACCAGGTCAAACATGGTAGAGTAAATTTAATAGACATTTTCACTTATTTCATGCAACACATTCAAACAGCATGTATGCAATACAACTTGTTTTTTCTGCTTTTATGAAATTAAACCTGTTATTTTTAAATAAACCAGTGAGCAGAGGAGAAACAGTTAAAAATGAATTACTGCCTGCACATTTTATGCTAATGAATTTGTTTTTTCTTTGTTGTTTTTATAATTTTGCTCCTGATCAGACCAGCTGGACAAAACTGCAGGATCACCATCATCACAACAGGAACATGCGTAAAGATGACAGGAACCAAACTGTTTGTTGGCCTCTAAAAACAAACATTTTCTGATTCAGTTCTTTACATTTTTGCTTTGAATGCCTGAACATTGATGTTTTGAAAAAAAAAAAAAACCTCAGTCACGAGATGATTAGTCCAAATGATGCAATTAGGAGGAGGAAGGATGAGTCGGCCCTTTGTATCTCCAGCTAATCAGGATGGCAGGTATTAGAAGCTGAGATGCTTCCTGAGATAAGGAAGTTCCTCTGATTCCATCATCAATGAGGTCGTTTGATTCTTCAGATGAGTTTCCTGCCAGGTGCAGGAAAAGTAGACTCTTTGGTCTGACGTGATTTAATCTGAGCAATGGGCTTCTCAGGTAAACATCCCCAAACCATAGTTAAACTAGCTGAATTAAATAGGAGGCATTTTATATATATTTACATAATTCACCTGTTTGAAAAGTCCCGTGAGGAGTTGGTGGATTTCTGCTCAGTCATGGAAACAGAAACAGACTATTACAGGAAGTTGGGGGCCTGAGAAACGTCTCTATTAAAGGATGACATTAATATTTTGAGAAGATCTCTGATGGGGTGTGGAGTAGCAGCAGCTGTCCTGCCCTTCCTGCAGCAGCAGCCCAAACACTCCCAGCTCCACCGGAATCTCTGGATGACACTGGAAACGGTCAGCGGGGTCTAAAAACGGCCCTCCAACAGTCATTGTGTCCCATCCGTCACACCCTTTTTCCCTTCCATACACACACAGCTGCTGCACATGAGCAGAAGGACAGCTGGCGGCGGGGAACGTGCACGATAGCGAGGTCACGGTGGTGTGGTGGAACCACAAAGAGTTGTGGGAAATTCCAGACGAGAGCTTCTGGAAGTGATGAGGGGCAGTTGATGAATAAAAGGATGCGTCAGTGAAACGATGAAGATTAATGGTTATTTTTATTTTCGTTTCTCTTTCTGATTCGTCTCAGAATGAAACCGTGGCCTGACCCTATTGCTTACAGGACCAGAGCTCATCCTATTTTTGGTTTAAAGTAATCATCCACATTTAATTAAGACTTTTCATCCAATACCATGCACCACTATGTGACACTATTAGGATTTGCTTTGCTCTCCCTCTGTGAGCCTTGAATATGTTGGGCAGCTGCTGTAATCTAAATATAGTTAGAGACTTCCTAACTTCAGGAAAAAGAAAGAATGAAGGTCCCGGATTCAGATCCTTCTGCAGGTTTCCTCTTAAAGGAATGACGAAGGAAAACACACGATGAGCACAGCGACAACATGGAGGTCAAACAGGGTCACTCAGTCATGGGATTATTTAAATAATTCTATTACAAAAAAAATCCTTGAGGCAAAAATTGTCATGACTGGGGTGGTGCAGGACCCAAACGCAGGACGACGGAGGCAGGAACAGGTGAGGTAGAACACAAAACGGCTTTATTGCTGGGAGACACATGAGGCTGGGGACACAACACAAGGAACCGACAGGGGGTGACTGAACTAAACAGCCTATAGGAAGGGAGCTAATCAAGGAGATGAGACACACCTGGAGGGGATTGTTGCAGGACACAGGAGGAGAAACACGGGCACGAACATGGACACAGGGGGCAGAACATGAAAGAGAAAAGAATTATTATTAATCCTCCAGAATTCATCACTGATTTAATGAAATTCGTTTTATTCTGAAGCACTCGTCTGCAGCTCAGATCTTTGGTTCTGATCCACGTTTTAGACCTGACCATGTGCAGAATAAAGACCGTGTGAATTAATAGTTTAATCACTAGGCACCAGGACTGGGTTTGACCCGTTTATAAAAATAAAAAAAAACCTGACTGGAGGTTTTATCACGCTTCCATCCCGTCGACCTCACATCTGGTTGATTCTGATTTCTGACACAGAATCCATCAATTTTATTTGGATTTTCTGAACTTGGACGTAAAAATTAAGTACATTTTTAAATGTTTCTTTTTTTAGTTAAAACTAAACATTAATCTGGATTTCCTTTGATGATAATTACGGTTTTTAAGTTCAATTAAAAGAAAATACAAGTTACTAAGAGAATTCCTAAACTTTAGAAACACTGATTTATTCAAACAATTTGAGTACAAAGCTCCTGGAAACCGAATGCCCTGAACCTCAGCTGGTTTTGACCAGGTGACCTCACGCTGCTCAGTGATCATGTGTTTCATTGGTACAGTTATTACATATTAGAATGCTTGATATGATTAATAAAGATTTGAAAGCTGCAGCTTTATTTCTCAGATTCTCTCGTTGGTCACAGCGTTCAGCCACATAGATCTCATGTTTCTGAACCGTAGCCGCCTCCCCTCACTGTTGACATGGATCTACACCTGTCTGACATTTATGAGCTCCCAGTTTGCAGCTTGTTCTGCAGACTCACAAACAGACCTGTGACCATGTCGGTCAAAAACAACCCTGTGTGTTACATAAGTTTGACCTCATATGAAGGGCGGCTACACAAACACTGCAGGTTCTGGCCCAAGATGAGTTCAAATAAGGGAACTTTACACAGTTAGAGTTCAAGGTGACATTTTGCAAATTAGAAAAATATATTTGCACAAAACACAAACTAAATTAGAGTATTGATCTGAGTGTTAGAGGGACATTTGGGTCAAAATTGGTTGGTGACATAATTCAAAGTGGGCGGAGTCTCTAGAAACAGGAAGTATTCCTCTGACCCGAGCAGCACTCAGGAGAGTCACTGCTGCAGATTGGGGACAGATGAGCGACCAATCAGGTATTTAAAACAACTCGTTCTAAAAGTTAGTCAGAACATTCAGGTGTGTACACAAGCTGTACGCTGTTGCGCCTTAAAGCCATACTCAGTAGCCAGGTAAACAATGTAGCTTTTAACGTTTTTTTTAAAGCCTCTTAACAACCTTCCAACATAGTATAGCCATAAATATATTGTGGAGATTAAAAAAAAAACCCGATAGAAATCAATAAAGTGGTTGTCCCGCAGTTCTCTAAAAACTTCAGCCAATCCTATCGTTCGGATGGAACGATAGGATTGGACAATCCAGCTGTCTGTCTGCCGCATTTCCTCACTGCTTGGATTGGCATTAATCCGCCCGGACACATTTTGGGGCAGAACATCCCGGAAGTGAAAGTGAAAGTAGAAGTAGGACAGAGAGCCGGTGGGTGATTCCATTTTAAGATAAAAATACCAGAGTCCCCCCAAAAAACACCTTTTCAGCTAGCAGAAAACTAAAAACGTTTGGAGGTGAAAAGAGGAAAAGCTGGGGGAACATTTCTGTGGCTGGAGTTACACTCTGCTTTGTCACCTTTGCAAACCGTGGTCCGATGTCGGCGGGAGGCTGGCGTATGGATTTTACCCGACGGGAGGGGTGAGTTCACCGAGACGCGTTTCTGTAAAATAGCTAGCGAGACCTCGTTTGTTTACCTGGCTACTGAGTATGCCTTTAATTACGTGCATGAGTGACAAATACGCACGCAAGTTGAATTACATGCATGGGTGATGAATACCTCTCGTGTGATTATGCATACTCTTGCGAGAAAATTCTGACATAAAATTGACTCCATATGTTGCCAGCTTAAAGGAATGATATAGAGGTCCCAGAACTGAGCCTAGTGGAACCCCACAGGTTAGGGAGGCAGCATTCATGGAGAAAATCTCTAGTCTCTAATGAGTCCAGCCCAGTTAGTTTTAATGCTGCTAATAAACTTCAGGCTGCTCATCCTTTTGACTCCACAATGATTATGTTTTATAACTCCTTTTCAGCCTCAGCTGGTACCTTTAACTCTACTATTATGAGCTCGGCCTCCTTTTTCCAGATGAATTGTTTGATAAAGGAGCTTTGGGTCGCTCTGGGAACGTGCTTGAAAGGTGTCGGTGTTCCGTTTGTGACTCTTTCTTCTGCAGTCAGGAACAATAGTGGGAACCAGCTGCTGCAGGAGTCATTGTGACACAGAGGAGAAGCTGTTTACATGCAGGTCTGACCGGACGCTAGTCAACGTTAAGACTCCTGCAGCGCGATGCTGCAGGGCTGC
The DNA here is from genome assembly GCA_006937965.1 of Callopanchax toddi. Classification (NCBI taxonomy): domain Eukaryota; kingdom Metazoa; phylum Chordata; class Actinopteri; order Cyprinodontiformes; family Nothobranchiidae; genus Callopanchax; species Callopanchax toddi. The sequence goes on along the minus strand of SSNR01000008.1, from coordinate 73,992 downwards.
AGATTCAAAGAAGAGATTCAGCCTCAGGAGGTTTCCAGGTACTCATAGAAACCTCTTCAAATCACTATTTATCATTCTTCTTTTTCAATTGAGCCAGTTTTTACTTTTTATTTAATTTATACATTATTGGAAATACATCAGGCTGCTATAATTAAACCATAAATAATCCCGTTTTCTTGAAATATATTGAAGAAAAATTCATTTGTTGTGTTTTAGATTATGAGTTTCATCAGGACAAAAATGTGGCACTTTAGGGGTTAAAAAGCAAACATTTGACATGTATGATTACTAGTATGATGCTAAAAAGCTTGATTTTTCATGAACACATAAATACGTGAAGGGATTTTTACACTGGTATTTTAAAGGCGTATCAAAAAGATCAAACTAATTATTTACTTTCATGCAGCTAAGGAGTCGAGCCTCCCTCACTTCCTGTTCAAAGATCAGCCAGCTGGTAGCAGCTCCATCAGTTAAGAACCGGTCAGAGTGCCGAAACATTTCAGTTTTCTAGAAGAAATAATGGTGTTCTGTCTGAATGAGGACTCAGCAGGAGGAAGCCGGAGCGCTGACTGCACATCAGGAGTTTGACACTTACAGTAAACTGTTCGTAATGCTTTTCTTGCTCAATCTGGGTCAAACCAACTGGAACCGATTGCATAAAGACTCGATTGTCCGAATTAATCTGCAGCTTCCCAGCAGGACGTCGTCACACGGAGCCTCTAAAGCAGCACACTTCACCCCTCGGCTCCCTTTGTGTTGTCGTGCAGCTGTTGTGTTTCATGGCAGGTAAATATTGTTTGTCACCTTCTTCTTAAAGGTTCAATTCAAAAATAGCTCCTTTTAAATCGTCCCGTTTTAAGCTTGGTGTTAACGCCGCGAGCCGGAGATACCAGAGCTCCAAATACTCGGCTGGTGTTTCCTACGCTGCTTATTAAAAGATGGGTTCCCATTAGGAATCAGGTGGGAATAATGAAGAATTTGTGCCTCTTCTTGGACAACTTCCCACATCTGTACAGACACAACTAAAGTATTATATTTCCAGTTATTGCTCTGCCTCTGGTGCCTATTATGGGACGATCGTATCAATGTAGGGAATACCCCATTTAAAAAAAAACCCTCATATATTCAAAGTGCAATCTGATTTGTTTCCTGGAATGGATGAACACAATGTCACCAAGCAGCAATAAAAGATCAGACAGGCTAACACTGTTTATTCTTTAAAACATCTCAGTTTTTCAGTCCTGCAGCTCTTTTAATAGTTTGTGCTTTAATCCCTTTCTTTCTTCTAAAGCCTCAGGTGTTAAATCCAGTTGTTCTGAATCTAATAGCTCAACTCTGTTCAGTGGAATATTTGTTGAAACCAGCTGTCGTAAAGTCTTAATCTCTCCTCACTCGATGTTTCCAGGCAGATTTTTAAAAAAGCAGACAGATGCTCTGATCCCCAAAGCTTCCAGCATCATGGTGTCGGTGCAGATATTCAGGAAAACCAAATTTAACTCATTTTGTTTTTAACAAGTGGAAAACAAACTGCAAACAAGAAACACGATCAGCCCAGGCGGACGGAAAAAATGTGATGGGTCAAAGAAAGCAGCGCTGGTGGGGGAAAACCTCACCGTCTTTAGTCTCGTTTTAGCCACTCAGTCGCTCCGCTTTGAGGTTTGGTTTTACCCTGAGCTACAAACACTTGTGTTGTGTGGTCCTGAATAACACAGAGGAAGAGAGAGTGGAAAAAAAAGCACAGCAACAGACATACGATAGCACGGAGGCTCAAAACCACGTCAGGCTGCCAACATCACTACGCTCCACTTCGTTCACCTCAACGCACCATTTAATTAACATTCAAAATAATACTATGTGTGGTCACTGGCATAAATGATCACTTCACTTCCTCGTCTCATAAAGTAAATGTTTTGTGCTTTAATCAGTTCCAGCTACAGTTTTAATACAGAAGAGCATGATTCTCAGTGTACCATAGCTAACTGGATGCATGGTTTAATTTGATTAACTTGAAAACTGTGAAACCTATTACATGGAGATTAGCTTGAATTAGGGCTTAGCGATGAGTTCACAAACCAAAGAAACTGATTTATGAATTTCTGATCAGTTTGAATTGACAAAGCTCCTCGGATGAGAAGCTAGACGTCTTCAAGGAACCAAATAAGTCCAGTTGCCTTCATTTGAACCTTTTCTGATGACCATGGATGAGTGAACCTTCACCAGCTTCCTGTCAGGTCACACCACTAATCATCCAGCTCCATTCGCTCTCCGTCCACTACAAGGCACACTTTAAGGTTCTGGTTCTGATGTACAGAACCCTGAATAATGAAGCACTGGCATACATCAAGGAACTGTGTCCCTCAGTTCTCTAAGGTCATGTGACCAAGGCCTGCTGGCTGTCCCTCCTCTCACCAGTGTTCTCAGGACTTTGTCCTTTAGTCTGAGGTCTATTGATTCAGTGGAACTTATTAAAATGTTTTATTTGGTTTGACAGTTTTTAATGTGTCTTTTATTGTTTCTGTTCAGCACTTTGTGATTTTTAAAAATCATGACAAGCGCTTTATAAATAAAGGCTTTCTTGCTAAATCTTACATTCAAGTTTAGATTAAAAGTTTGCATTAGACTGTAAATTTAAAAGTTTAAAGTTTTTAAATGGTTTCCTGCTTCATAGGTTTTAGTTAAAATATGTAAACAGACTTGTTTTTTTTAAGGTGACCAACTCAAAGGTTAACTGACCAGCTGCTATTTCCTGGGGTGACAGGTGTCCTATGATGTCATGTTTCTACATTAGGACTCCCCCCTCACCATCACCCCCACCTCCCCCAGGGGGATGCCAACACAGTTGTTTACAATTGAAAGTTAAGGAGTTGTTTTCAGACCATTGACCTGCAGTGGCACCATGCAAGTTGCCCTGCTGAGCATTGCCCAGTTGCACGTTGCCCTGTTAAATGTTGCCCTGCTGTGCATTGCCCTGCTGCACATTGCCCTATTGCATGTTGCCCTGTTGCACATTGCCCTGTTGCACGTTGCCCTGTTTGGTATTATAGACTAATCTTGTGTTTGTTTGTCGTTTTATTTAGTTTTGGTCATCATTCTGTTGCTAAATTAACTTTTCTGTGAGCAACAGATACTTACCTTTCACCTGAGTCCCCAGAAGCTCCAACAAAAACACACCTGCAGGTTGATTTAAAACAGGTAAACTTCTCAAAGACCAAAAACGCTGAGTAAATGAGTCAAAAGCTGCTGCAGCAGCAACAGGAGGCTCAGAAACTTCATGGATTCTTTCACCAAACTGATTTATGGAGGCCATTTCAGGTGGAAATCAGATTAGTTTGTTAACAAAAGAGAAATGGCCAAAAAAGAGTGGGCGGGGCTTGAGGATTTAAATGTCCCACCTAAATCCAAAGAGTGCGTTTGATTTATGTCACAGCAAAAACCACACGGTCATATCTGAGCACATTTTAAAAAGCTTGTTGATTTTTAGTACAACTTTTAGTAAAAATGTTGATGTATCCATAACCTTTTGACTGGCAGGTCAGAATTCACGTTAGTCCCTGATCCTATTAAAGAATTCACGTTAGTCCCTGATCCTATTAAAGGGATACTCCACCAAAAAGTGATATTTTTTGTGTGTGTCTGTTGCCATATTCCCCATAGATAAGTGGGCAAAAGCCATTTGTAAACAGCCCAGCCATTATCCTGATCCAGTAGTACTCCTTTAGCTTTAGCTTAGCAGAAAACAATGGAAGTGAATGGTAACAGCTAGCACTGTGAGAAAAAATGTCCTTTAAAAATCACTCAATAGTGATAATAATTCTGCTTAGTGACCTAAATAATCTTATCAACTGCAAGTGAAAATAAAAATGAAGGAGTTACAGGTACTATTTTAGACTAGGGACTACTTTATGACAAAGAACAGCTGTAAGCCTCCGCTGAAAGGTGCAAGGACATGACGCAGCTGCTCCAAACCTCACAGACAATGATAAATAACACAAAGTCACAAGCTGCACAGAGATCATCTTCAAAAAGCTTTACTGGGTTTAGCCTAGCAGCCAGTATTTGCATTTATGGACAGCTGTGGCTACAGCGTAGCTTATCACCACCAGTGTGTGTACAGCGCTTTGGGGAGTGTAGAAAGTGCTCTATGAATACAGGCTGTTTACCATTAAGCAGAAACAGCTACAGTTTATAATCATGACTTTCCCATTTTCCATTTAGAACTGATAAAGCTCCTTGGATGAATAGCGAAACATCTTGAACTGATAAAGCTCCTTGGATGAATAGCGAAACATCTTGAAGGAACCAAAGAAGTCCAGTCGCCTTCATTTGAACCCACTATTACCTTGATCTGGATGACAGAGAACTTTCACCATCAAGCGCAGGATGCTCATGCGCTGCAGGGTCCGGAGGCTGGACCTGGCATGTGTCCCCTCCACCCTCCTCCTATTTTAGACCATAAGACGACTGAAAACAGCTGAACCTGCTGCTGCCAGCGACCCAAACAAAAGCCAGAAGGGTGGATTCCGGGGACGTGTGTAGGAGGGGTGGGGGGGGGGGGGG
>SSNR01000008.1:52962-69425 GCA_006937965.1 Callopanchax toddi | reverse complement strand
GGGGGGGGGGGGGGGGGGGGGGGGGCATCACGTAGGCACAACATTCGCTCTACAGACAACAAGTCAACGAGGTAAACAATAAACCATGAAATATAATCAAAGGTAAGATGAAATACTAAAATACAAGAAAAACATAAACAGTCTAAAAATGCACAATGAAACAAAAGGTATTAAACTCAAATAAACGTTGTAACTGATGCTGGGTGAAAGGCTAGAGAACAGAGGTGGGTCTTTAACGGGGGTGGTAAACATGTCCATGGAAGGGGTCTTTCTAATGAGAGCTGGAAACAACAAAGGCCCTGCAGGTCCAGGACCAGCTGGTCACATGACCTGAACGACCAAAAAGGGCAGTGCACATGCAGTAACTCAGAGAAGTAGGGTGGGGCAAGACCATGTAAAGACTTAAAAACAAAGAAATGAACTCTAAAATGGACTGGCAGACGGTGCAGAGGGTAAAACAGGAGGGGTGAGTTCTCTCCTCCATGCAGCGAAGCAGAGAGGACCAGCTAACACCAGCGTACAAAGAGTTTCACTCATTCATCTCAGCTGACTGTTTCAAATAAAAGAAGCTGGAATTGATAACATCACTGATCTGAGTGTCCAACTTTAAATCGCTATGTATGTTCTGCCCCCTGGTGTCCAGTTTGTGCCTGTGTTCTTCCTCCTGTGTCCTGCACTAATCCCCTCCAGGTGTGTCTCATCTCCTTAATTAGCTCCCTTCCTATATATGCTGTTTAGTTCTGTCAGTTCCCCCAGCCTCATGTGTCTCCTGAGTCCAGTCAGCAATAAAGCTGTTTTATGTTCTACCTCACCTGTTCCTGCCTCCGTCCTCTGCATTTGGGTTCTGCGCTACCCCGGTCCTGACACGCTGGTCATTTTAAAACACAAGTTTGTTACAAATGGCTTTCCATACACTTGTCTTTTTTTTTTCTAAATTAAAATTGAAAATGTCAGAAGTCAAACAAGATTTAATTTCCTCCAAGCAAATAGTTGGTGTCATACCTGTGTATCATCTGCATAACAATCTGCTTTCTGAAAATGGACCCTAAAGGCAGCAGATACAAAGAAATACAGAGGGACAGGTATCGATCCCTGTGGAACCCCATTTGACAAGGAAGTAGAGGAAGACTGGGAACAGTTTAAACTGACAAACTCCTCTGGTCCAGATCTAAACCACGAGTACCATCTGCAGCAGTGTGTGTGTGTGTGCATGTGTGTGTGGGAATGCACCTGTTTAAATGAGAAAATCATGTTTCCATTCAGGACTCTGAGGATAGCTGCCTGTAAAAACGGAGCAGCCATATTGTTTCCACCTGTGAGCGCCTTGGCAGGTTCCACTCAGTTTCCCTCCATGCCCCACCCAGTGCACCCCCCTCAAGGTCTCTTTGTGGTGCTGGAGGAGCAGGAAGCATTTGTTGTGTACAGGATGCCCCTGAACGCACCGCTCCCACTTGGCCTGTAACTTTAACACTTCTCCTTCCGAAGACAAACATGCCGACTTCCTCATCGACAGTCACTTCCTGTGAGGTCAGCGGGCACAGCGTGACCTCTGATAGCCTGGTGGGACCAGACAGGAATACTGAAACCACCCAAGACATCTCTACAGCAACATCTAAATATAGAAACTGTTTTAGGTTGAGGCTGCAAATCAAAATTTAAAGCAAGAGGGCAAACGCTGACTTGGCCTCAAACAGATTTTTTGAGAACCTTGAGATTCAGGAAGCTGTAAATGTTTTGTTATTGTATTTAAAATAAAATCACATTTTTATGAGAGCAGAAATGGAAGAGTTGATGTAATTTCAGATTTCTGGGTCTTCACCAAAAATCAAACATGGTTTTAGGCTCTAAATGAAGCTTTGATTGTGTGGATTGAGACTATAGCGGCTCGTTGCCTCATTATAAAACTTTTCTTTTGTTGAAGGGACTGTGAGCACGTCTCCCTGAGAACAGGGTCTGAATACATTTTGTCCTTTAGGTTCCAGTTAAGGCGCAGTTGGTTAGCACTGTTGCCTCGCAGCAAGGAGGTCGTGGGTTCGCGTCCCGGCTCTGCGGCCTCTCTGCGTGGAGTTTGCATGTTCTCCCCGTGCGTGCGTGGGTTTTCTCCGGGTACTCCGGTTTCCTCCCACAGTCCAAGGACATGACTGTCAGGCTAATTGGGCTGGTAAATTGTCCTTAGGTGTGAGTGGGTGTGTGGTTGTTTGTCTCGTTCGTCTCTGTGTGGCCCTGTGATGGACTGGCGACCTGTCCAGGGTGTCCCCCGCCTCTCGCCCCCTGACCGCTGGAGATAGGCACCAGCTGCCCCGCGACCCTCTGTGGAGGAATAAGCGGCTACAGAAAATGGATGGATGGATGGATGAGGTTCCAGTTAATCGCTGCTTTAACTTTCTCCTGAAGCCGTTCGTTTCCTTAGAAATAACACAAAGAGGAAGGTCTGCAACCAGGAAGCACATGTTGCCATTTTTGCTTCAAAACTATTTTAGATCTTTATTTTTGGGAATCTGCTCTACTTCCAAACTTCCCAACGGGAATCGGGATTCTGATATGAGAAGTGGGAGGGTGTCAGGATGTTGTTCGAGTCTCAGATCCTGTTTTTCCCCAAGAAGCTCCTTCTAAGGCAGGTGCACAAACTGCTTGGACATCTCTATTAGTTCAGAACTTCCTCCTCCTGGAGGTGGCGCTGCCGCTCACCTGTTTTTGTCCATCTTGGCGCAGATCTGTGTTAAGGACAGGGTGGATCAGAGATGTTCATGAAGGGATTGAGCCAAAGTGATGCAGAGAAACTCGTCCATCATTCATTAGATCATCAGAAACTTCTTCATCAGATTCTGTCGTTCACCCTCGTTCCAACTCGCATAACGTGCATGGACGCACACACAGACACGCACACACACAAACACAGAGTCACAGCGACGCAGCTCCTGAGATGAACCCACTGAACTAAAGAAAGCAAAACCTGGCAAACAAGAGAAAACAGCCTGATACACACACACACACACACACACACACACACACACACACACACACACACACACACACACACACACACACACACACACATGTCTAAAACCAGTCTAGAAACAAGATGAAACCAACCTGGAACCAGTATGGAAACCAACCTGGAACCAGTATGGAAACCTGCTATAACTAGTCCGAGACCAGCTGAAACCAGTCTGGAAACCAGCTGAAACCAGTATGGAAACCAACCTGGAACCAGTCTGGAAACCAGCTGAAACCAGTCTGGAACCAGTTTGGAAACCAGCTGAAACCAGTCTGGAAACCAATCTGAACGTCTGGAAACCAGCTAAAAGCAGCTTAAACCAATTTGGAAATCAGCTAAAACCAGTCTGGAAACCAGCTAAGACCAGTCTGGGAGATACACTGAGAACTTTGCTTTCCATGGAGCTGTTGCCATGGAAACCCTCCGCGAATTCACGTACAGTAGCATCTCTGGACCCCCCCTCGTCCCAGATTACAGAACACGACACGGCAACATGAGCAGTCACATAACAGCTGAGGGTACCAGCAGTGTCGTCTTCTGACTTAAAATTACAACAAGAAATAACGTTTCATCATCCATGTGCCTGCTGCTGACCCCGAGGTCAAACTCGTGATGGGATGTTTCCACTCGGAAGTCCTGCCCCAGAGACCCAACGCTCACTCAGCAGGTGAGAACAGGAAACACACACACTTCCCACATCCTAACACACACACACACACAAACACACACACACACACACACACACACACACACACACACACACACACACACACACACACACACACACACACACACACACACACACACACACACAGAAACGTTTCAGCTGTTTTATCTCCAACAAGGAGCAGAAGACGGGGTTCTTACATCTTCACCAAAATCTAATTCAAGCACTTTCAAGACTTTTCAGCACCTGACATTGATGATTTAGACACACCAGGGCCGATACGACGACCTGCTGATACGGATTTAACAGGAATCCGATTTGTCTCTCAGAGCTTAAACTGTTTCTGAATATTGGCTGATTCCAATCACTAGCTTATTAATATTAGTAGTGAATAAACAACCACCTGAAATCTCCCATCACCCTGAAACAGGCAGCTTCCTAAAGGAGAGACACTGCTGCAGATTGGTGACAAACTGGCAGCTAAAATTCTATTTAACCCTCCTACGACCCCAGGATTTGAGTTCAACTTTTGCCTTAGTGACACAAAAAATGCTCTATTAAGGACATAAAATATTATATATTATTAAATACATGTATTTTTTTCTTTATCATCGGTCCTCAACATGAATAGCACATTTCCATTGTTTTTTAAATTTAACCCCTCAAATATCAGTTGTCGTGATTAGATCTTAATTTCAAAACAGAGAAAATGTAAAATTCACATTTTCCCCCCCAAAATAAATAAAACCTTTATTATCCCAGTGTTCCATTTATTATAAGAATACAAATGTTTGGTTGTTATCCTCTACTCTGCACAAATAAAACTGCACAACCATGTAAATACAAGTCAGTCAGAACACTCTATTACCCATTAGCTAACCAGTTAAATGTTATATGTTAGCAAACCTCTACAGTTTAGACGTTTTAATTAATGCTGCTGTAGTACTGTAGCTTGAATAAATACAATTTACTTTGACTACGTTCGTATAGATTTCCAGAAAAACACATTTTTAAAAAGTATAACATTTGTGCAATATAAGCATCAATAATCTAAGTAGGAAAAAGGATGACGCCAGAGCTTATTATGTTTATTGGTGTAACTAAACAAACGGTACCATGCTAAACTGTAGAGGTTAGCTAACAGGTAACATAGCGTTCTAAATGCTCTTGGTCTGATTAGTCATGAGTATTGCTCCAGTCAGATGACTACTTCCTGTTTCTAGAGACTCCACCCACTTGATGTCACCAGTGGGTGTGCTCCTTACTGTAAATAAATAACTGATAGAAGCCACTTTAGACGCTGATGAGCCTTTAAGTGTCCCGTGTTGACTTTAGATCATTCAGACGAACCGACGACTTTGTGTCCTCAGAAACCTCCAAACCAGGAAACAGGAAACGACCTGCAGCTCCAGCAGCAGCTCAACACACAGGTGGATCTATGATGGCGTGTGACACGCGTAGAGGGAGGAGCCAACACCTGCATCATCCGCAGCGTGACATTAAATCTTTTTCTATATATAGGCACATAGAAGGCTTGCGAGTTACAGTTTAAAAGCATTTACGTGTTCGAGCCAAAAAAAAGCACGACAAAAACACACACACGGCCCACACAAACACACGAGAGAAGTCTGTAAAGGGTCGGTCAAGTTTTCAGAAGGACAGCAGTTTGAATAAATAAGAGAAACTGCACCAAAGCTGTGTGTGTGGGAAAAAAACTAAATATCTGCAATAATAACAATAGAACTGATGTCCAGTTTATTTCATGGAGAACGAGGAGAAGGGCTGTGATTGGCTCAGTACAAAAAACTAAAGGAATTCAGGATAATCACACACACACACACATACACACTTCAAACTGTGTGTGTGACGGGCTGCATGGCTGCATCCAGGTCTATGTCCTGTCAGAAGACCTGGACAATGAGATACAACTAATCCAAAGGAAATTTCTTTCATTAAACAGAGTCCTAAAAAGACTGAATATTTATTATAAAAACTAAAAAGCAGATTATGAGTCAAATTTTTAACATTAAAAGGTCACTGGAGGGACCAGGATTAAACCTTTGAGAATTTAAAATCTAATGCTGGTCAGGAAAAATGACAGTAAGCAGAAAGAGGAGTAAATCTGTGTCTGATCAACAAATTATACCAATATTTATGTTAACACAACAAAACCCCTAATAAGGTGTTTTTAAATATTTAAAATAGAAATGTAATTATTCAGCAGCAGGGGGCGCTCATTCTCAAACCAAAGCCATCAAATTACAAGATTTAAGTCAAACGAATCTTTAAACTGTTGAAACATCTAATCAGAACTAAAGCTGGAAGAGTTTTTTACAGAACCTTTAGGAGAAAAACACTGAAACCATGAAGGATCTGTTCTGACTGGGTCGAAGTTTTGTTTTCTACTCTTTTCTTTTTTTTTTCAGCTCAAACAAAAAAGTTTAAAAACCTGCAGAAATTTCGGTGTAGAAACCCCAAACCCTCCTAGTGATGGAGGTTTGTTGTTTTATTTGTTTTGATTCCAAAATCAAAACAAAAGATGAATTTATGAAATGCAAAAAGTTTTAAAGAAAATCGTTGATAAAAAATTAAACGCAACACTTTGCAGGGATGAAAACTCAACCAGCTGAAACGGGGTTTATTTCAGAGCGCCAGACGAGTTCTCATTGATGCAAAAAAAAAAAATCTTAAATCTAAAAAAACTCAACCTGCAGCTACAGCCACACAGCCTGGTGAACACACACACTCACGCACACGCGCGCACACACACACACAAGAGCCTAAAACGTAGTTAGATCAAGTTAACTGGAGGAAAGCATGGGAGGTGCAGTACCTATGCGTGGCCACTAAGAGGAGCCGATCCTCGCTGGGCGGGGTTTAATCTGTACATGCAGTCAGGTAATAATCTGATGCGACGCGCTGAGGCGAACATTTAGATTAAACACAGAGAATTAAATCGTTTGTCTTTTTATCGCCGTCCAGAGAAGAAACAGTTTGACCCACTTTAGGAGGCGGCGCCTAGAGCCAATCCCCTCCTCCTATGGGATCTATCGTTCTGCCTCTCAGGGGGTGGTGGTAACCGGGGCGGTGATGTATGTTGGGTGTTTAGCTTTCCTCCATCCATCCATCCGTCCATCCATCCGACCGACCTCAGTCCCCAAGGATGATTTTCACAAAGCTAGCCACGTCGGTTTCTTTGGCCTCGTGGGAGGTGAAGAAGGGATGTTGCTGTGGAGGAGACAGAAGTTGGGTTAATGAGGAGGTCATCTGGGAGCGCTGTAGTTTGAATCTTTCAATGTTTCCCGTTGTAGGGATTTTAAATATCTTGTTACCTGTGTTTTAAAAATGAGTTTAAATTATATTAAAATATATTTCATAGAAGGTTTATAAAGGATTTAAACATTTAAGTTTCAAGCAAAAACAAACAAAAACCCAACAACAACCAATAAGAGAGGAGAAAAAACTCCTGATAGAAAAATTAAGCTCATACAAAAAACCCAGAAACAACTAATGAGGAAGTGAAAAAGATGGTTGTGTTTATTTTGTAGATCTGAGGTTGTTTTGTGTTTATTTTGTAGATCTGAGGTAGTTTTGTGTTTATTTTGTAGATCTGAGGTTGTTTTGTGTTTATTTTGTAGATCTGAGGTTGTTTTATGTTTATTTTGTAGATCTGAGGTAGTTTTGTGTTTATTTTGTAGATCTGAGGTTGTTTTGTGTTTATTTTGTAGATCTGAGGTTGTTTTGTGTTTATTTTGTAGATCTGAGGTTGTTTTGTGTTTATTTTGTAGATCTGAGGTTGTTTTGTGTTTATTTTGTAGATCTGAGGTTGTTTTGTGTTTATTTTGTAGATCTGAGGTTGTTTTGTGTTTATTTTGTAGATCTGATGTTGTTTCATATTTATTTTGTAGATCTGAGGTTGTTTTATGTTTATTTTGTAGATCTGAGGTTGTTTTGTGTTTATTTTGTAGGTCTGAGGTTGTTTTGTGTTTATTTTGTAGATCTGAGGTTGTTTTGTGTTTATTTTGTAGATCTGAGGTTGTTTTGTGTTTATTTTGTAGGTCTGAGGTTGTTTTGTGTTTATTTTGTAGATCTGAGGTTGTTTTGTGTTTATTCTGTAGATCTGAGGTTGTTTTGTGTTTATTTTGTTAGTTTGTGTGTCTTTGAGTATTGTTTTAGAATCTGAACATGAAGCATCCTGGCAGTAAAGGCCGAACTGCTGTGTTGTTGCACCCTCTAGTGGTGATTTAAAGGCATCACATCCTGACTCACCATGAGTTCTGTGTACGTCGGACGCTCTTTGGCGATTTTCTTTAAGCTGCAGGAGAGAAAACACAATAAATCAGAAGAGATTCATTTTACATCAAGTTCAGATCAGATTCACTGAATATTTTTCTTTAATTTTTTTATTATTATTTGTAACCAGTAGAGAAAGAACACAGAATAATGACCTTTTATTCTATAGTGAAGAAACAGCTGTTCATGACCTTTGACCTTACACATCCCCTGCTACAGCCCTGAATAAACCCTTGTTTTATGCACCTATTAGATCATATAATTGTATTTATTTAGTTAGACAGAATGAATTTATTTTGATGACTTCAAAATTCAACAGCGATAAAATAAAAATAAAGAAAATCTGAAATCAAAATAAATAAAGTATCATGCTGACGTTACCTAGGCAACAGTAATGAAAATGGGATTAGGCTAAATTAGGTTCACTGTCTGCTAAAAAAATATTTTATCTCCAAAAATGTTTCACGAAATACAAAATACACTTTTTCTTTACACTGAATAAAATCTGTATGGTCACAACTCCTTTTGACTTTTTTCATCATTTTTCCATGACATCATAAACAGATGAAGAAAAATAAAAATGTGAAAAATGGAGATTTTTGCTCAGGAGCATCATGTCTCAAGTATCCAGTGAGAACAGCGTTTCAGCATCACAACTTAAACATCCTCCACAGATTGGTGCCTGATCTGCAGGATGCCAGCTGCTCCGCTGTTTCCTGGTTCAGGATGGAGCGACGCGTTTCGACAGACGTACCACTGAGAGGTGAAGTCCACGAAGTCTGGGGAGAACTGGTCTGCAGGAAGCTGGGGTGAAGGTTCCTCCACCACCTGCTTCAGCTGCTGAAAGGGCGTCCCCCACGTGTCGTACGGGAAGCGCAGGATGGCGAGTTCGATCTGGGGAACGACATTAGAAATCAGGTCTGAAGGCGATGCAGGAAACAGGAGTGAGTTCAGGATTGAGCCGCAAACAGCCGATTTAAATCTAAACATTCAGGGTCGCTGGGTTCATGGACTCCTTCAGGACTTTAATACAGTTTTATATTAACCCTTTAACATCCAAACCAAGAAAAAACAAGTCGTTTCCACTAAAGTTTTACTGAGATGAAAACAAAACTATTATTAAAACCCAGCGTCCAATCAGAGCCGTTTCTGACGGGCGTAACCTTTGAGTGACTCCCATAGTTTTAACTCTAAAGTATAAAAACTTCTTTAGTTTTTATTAAACACTTAATGAAGGAGGAGGATTCCTCACCATCGTGATTCCTAAACTCCAGATGTCCGACTTCACGTTGTAGCCTTTCTGGTTCGTTTCTGGGTTGATCCTCTCCGGCTGAGGGGGCAAAGGTCACATGATGATTATGTTTTACTCAAACAGCTGCTCTGCTTTCTCCCAGAGAGCACACCGACCAATCAGCAGCTAAGCAGTAAATCATTAAGGGGCGACGTTAATGAGAAACTCCAGAAATAAAAAGTGATTTATTTAAGGTACCAGGATGAGGACTGGTACCAGAACAGGACTAACTAGACCCACTGACTCAGAAAGATAAAAATCTTCCCTACTCCTTTTAGAATCAAACCATTGGTGAGGATGACCTTTAACCTGAGACAGATCCACTTCCTGTCTTCTAAATCTGCTTACCGCCATGTAGGGTTTGCAGCCAGCGTCCATGGTTTTAGCCACGGAGTCCACCAGGTAGCCGCTGATGCCGAAGTCACACATCTTGACCTGACCCTGAGTGTTGATCAGCACGTTGGACGGCTTCACGTCTGGAGGGACGGCACAAGTCCAACAGTTCAGTCCAGTTCATCAATACAGCAGAAAGTAAACAACAACAGGTCAGACAGAGGGATGGGCAGCAGTACAAACATAAACCACATCAGAAAACATATAAACATCTATTCAAACAGCCTGATGTGGAGTGTGGATGTTTGTCACATTTAAATGTTTCAGATCAAACTCATTTAAATATCAGACAAACAGAATAAGGTGTTTAGTATTAAGGCTTGTGGACCTCCTGGCTGAAATGGAAGATTTTTAATGTTTAAAACCAAAAACCTGCTGTTGAGCTGAGTTCTGAGACCTGAGGGGGTTTCAAGGTGATTAAAAGTGGACCTGACCTGGACTCTTACCTCTGTGGATGACCTGCAGATTGCTGTGCAGATGCTCCAGAGCTTTAACTATCTGTAAGGAGAGAACGCAATAGTGAGTGAATGGACGTAACGGGTCGGCGGTTCCGTTCGGCTGGGACGCACCGAGACGGCGATCTTCCCCAGGATGTCCTCAGGGATGGTCAGGCCCTTCTCGATCACCTGCTTGTAGAACTTATCGAGGGAGGTGTCCATCAGCTCCATGCAGATCCAGACGTCGCCCTGGCAACAGACAGGGGGAGGAGTTGTTGAGTAAAATGTTGAGAAAAGAGAACTAAATGTTGTATTTTCCTCCTATCAGTCAGCTGTTTTCTCTCTCCTGACAGGTGGATTTTCCTCTGATAATGAGTGGCGTGCTGCTGGGTGTTTGACTCCACCTCTCTGAATAACGCTCCGTAAAAGGTTACGGTGTAGAAACAGTCCACGGTCCTCATGGAGATGTCCAGGTCCATCAGCAGCCTCTTCTGCTCCTGAGTGTTCACCGTGGCTCGAATCCGCTGGAAACAGGATGGAAAACAAGAGCCATCAGATCAGTCTGGAACCAGAACGGGAACCAAACACCTTCAAGTTCTTTACAGCAAATTACAAAATTTACAGAATTACAGAAATAACATGATTAAATGACAATAAAAGTCTAATTAAAGAGTCTAAACATTAAAGAGGAAACACCAGTGGTATTAAAACTAATTCAGTTTTCAGCCATCCTCAGGTCCTCGGGTCTTCGGGCCTTCAGATCTTCAGGCCTCGTTGTAAAAACAAGTTCTAACTTTGGGTAAACCCAACAGAAACCAGATGTTTGTTCAGCATGAGACTAAAAGCAGTCCTGTAACCAGGAGAAACCAGATGTTTGTTCAACATGAGACTAAAACCAGTCCTGTAACCAGGAGAAACCAGATGTTTGTTCAGCATGAGACTAAAACCAGTCCTGTAACCAGGAGAAACCAGATGTTTGTTCAGCATGAGACTAAAACCAGTCCTGTAACCAGGATGTTTGTTTGCTGTGGGTGAAATCTGCCGGGTTCTGGACTGTTTTCTCTAACCTTCACAGCCATGATAAGACCAGAGGGGACATGTCTCATCTTGTCCACAACTCCATACGCTCCTCGTCCCAGTTCACAGATCTGCTCCAGGTCGTCGGCCTTCACCTCACATTTCTGTTCAAAGACAACAAAACAACCATGTCAGAATTAAAAGCCCAAAACCAGCCCTTTTTTTTTTTTTTACATATATAGATGTTATTTTCAGCGTTCAGCAGTTTGTGATGATCAGAAGTAGGAGAACCAGGAAGTCTTACACAGGAGCAGGAGCAGGCTGCTCAAACACCTCCTTAGAGAGCTTCAGCACTGGCTTCTTCTTCCCTGGAAACAAACAAGAATTTAGACAATCACATCAGATCATAACACACCGTCTTGAGTCACGTCAGGTGATGGGAATAAACACTCATTTGGCTCTAAAGTCTCACTTGTGGTACAGTGGCTGCGTTGTATTGTTCTGACTTGTGTAAAATCTGAGTGTGAGCGACCAGACTCCAAAAGCTGGTCGCACCAGCAGCATTCCCCGAGATGAAAGCATAGCTGACATCTCAACTTAGCTCGGGATGAGAGAACAGTTCATCCTGCTCAGCTCCACCCACAACACAGTGCTCGCTCTGCAGAACCAAACAACATCCATCAGACCAACGAGTGGCGGCAGAAACGCCAAAATTTATCACTCCAGTTTGAAATCTGCCGTTTGCTGTGACCTACTTTTCTGCTCATTCACATCGACATGATCTTTAACCCTTAACTGATTCTACTCCGGATGAATGTGGACTCTCATTCTGAGCCTCAGATCCTCATCAGTAGATGTATCAAGCTGATACAGATCCTGACTGGAAGTTCTGAGAGTGAGGATGGCGGTGCGGCTCCACGCGGACCAGCTGGTTGTGGTAACCATCATTGGCTGAAGGGAGGTTCTGGCTCAAACCTCCTCAGACCAGCCCAAATCAGCACGTGTTAACTCACGGCTCAATCAAGATTCAGAAGGAATCCAGGAAAAAGTCTGTTGTTGGGTTCTGAGAGCAGGATGTTTTAAAGGAAACGCGGAAACTTTTCTCTGAATTCTCAACTGATAGAGATCTGGAAGAAAATGAAACGTTCCTAAAGTTTTCCTGAGGGAGCAGCTAGATTTATGAGCTTAGAGTTTTCCGTGTTTGGGAGCATCTGATTCTTTATGTCACTGATGTCACAGCAGTTTATTAAAAGCTCCAGTGAAGGTGTGTCTCTGCTGAGAACATGGAGCAGCGCCAGAGGAATAACTGGAATTTCTCACATTGTTGTCCGGAGGGGAAATACGAGCAGGAGCAGGAGTGGATGGACCAGTCTGTCCTGCACGCTCGCCAACTCACTCACACACACACACACACACACACACACACATACACATACAAAGATGTCCACACACATATATACATGTATAGAGAGAGAGAATGGGAGGCAGCATGTCCCAATTTGTGTGACACTGTTGTGTTTAGAGTCCTCAATGCTGGCATAATCTACTGGTCTCATCCCACCAGTCTCACCCTACTGGTCTCATCCTGCTGGTCTCCACTTTACAAGCAGCTTTGTTGCAATAAAATGTCAGTTTCAGCTCCTCCTACAAGCGTTAATACAGACAACAAAAGTAACTGGAAACCAGACAAGGTGCACATGAACAACACCTGCATCAGGTGGCCAGTCCTCTGGGTGAAATCATGGCTGCTCTGGATAAAACGTCCTCCCTGTCCACAAGTTATATCTTTATCAAATAAAACATGTCACCTTACTGTTTATTTTAAAATGTTTCTGTGACAACAGCAAGAGTTCATCTCTGGTCTCAGGAGGAAAAAGATCTGATGGACGGTCCATCCTCCACACCTGCTTTAGACGAGTGTTTTCTGTACGACGTAGCCTACTGCTATCAGTGTGAATAAATGACTGTAATGTAAAGAGCTGTGGAGTCCTTGACTTGGAAAGGTGCTTGACAAAGCAGGCCATTTACCATTTATGTAATTAAATAATGATGATGTTACATTCTGGTGTTGTAATAAGAAGATATTGTATTGACTCGAATATAACATTAGGTTTTTTTCCATTGAAAATAAAAATGTATAAATGTGGAGTCTTCTTATAATCGGGGTCTAACCAGTTCTGATAGTTGTTTGGGGTCATTACACGACTGCAACAGCAGAGGGCGCCAGCATTGTGTAAAGCCGATGCTGACCGGAGCAGACTGGATTAAAAGTGGCGAGTTAACAGACGACGGAGGCAGAGTTGTGACGCTAATTTTAAGAGGTCAATGTAGCAGAGACGTCAAACAGCTGACAGGAAATATGGAGTTATTGAGCGAAATGTCCGAAGATGGCGCATCATGACGATGACGTTCTTTGGGAGGAGACAGGACGACTGTGTGAGCACAGCTGATCAGAGGACTCTGTGAGTAAAAGCCTCATGCAGACTTTTGATCTGACATGTCATGAGCAAAGTTCTGACAGTTTGCATTACTGTGGTATTTTTTTGCTCAGTTTTTGTTCAGTATCTCTGGTGTCTTTCCTGACAGAACCACACACACACCATTATATGAATTACAGATCTTTGTGATTGCATTAATAGGCAAATATTAAAGGTCTGTAATTACGGTATTATTTAAATGACTTTCTCAAAAATTTAAATAAAAACAGTTTCTTTAAAAAGTGAATTAATTTTTTTTTCTGAAGATTATTCTTGGAAAAGAGGGCTCGTCTTATAATCAGGGTTGTCCTATATTCGGGTCAATACAGTGATTTGGTAAAGTAATAAAACTCAGAACCTTTTTGATTATGGAATGTAAAGACGCACCGATTTTGGTTCTTGTCCAGCTCTGAACCTCTGATACCGATTAATCTCAAAGAACTTGAATTAAATGAATTTATTTTTCTCCCAAATCTGATTAGCTTGAAAATTCTGACTCTGGAGGTAAAAAGTTTGGATATGATTGGATTTTGTTGTAACAACCATGTTTTTACCAGGATTGATTATTTTCTCACGCTGAGATGAGATACTCAGAAACTCAGTGGAAACCAGCTCTAATAGTTACTGAGGAATCAAGTGTTTCAGGATGGACTTTAGTTGATTAATAATCATCATCAAATGCTGCGCTGATTTATTCTGGTACTTGCAGCTTTCTGGGTCAAACGGAAGGTTGTTATGTTTAACAGAAATCATTTTAACAGATTGGCTCATTTTAGATCTGAACAGCCTTAATTCCTCCATCAAAACAGGAGAAAATTAGGTTTTCTCCTACACGAGCTGCTTCAGTGTTTTTTATTCTGGTTTAAATCTTGCTGCCAGACTGGACATTACTACAGTGGACAGCTATAAGGTTTAATGTTTTTTTATCATTAAATGTCAACAATTAGCTGGTCACAAGTATTGCACGCGTCACCAATGCTCTAAGTAAATCTATTTCTAAAGGTTCTGTAGACATGAAATTCTCACAAGCTGTTGGTATCAACCCATACAGTCCACAAATATAAAAGAAGAAATCAACCCATTAAGTTTTGTGTAATAAAATGGAATGACTGAGGAAAACGATTGGACACATGAAGAAAGGAAGGTGTAAAAAGGCCTGGAAAGTCACGACATCAGCTGGAATCTATCAGTAGTTAGAAAACAATCCTGCCACTTAGAGCAAATCAATAACAAGGGTTTCAGTCCTATTTATGGTCTAGAAAAGGGGTCTCATTACCAAGGTGTCACACTACAAACATCTCATGATGGGTGAAACTAAAAAGATTCTAAAGACCTTCTCAACCTGATTGTTACGTATCATCCTGACAGCGTTGTTTACAGAAGAATTTCTAAACTACTGAAGGTTCCAGGGAACTGTTGGAGCCATAATATAAAGATGAAACGGGAAAACGTTTCAGCAGGACAATGGTCCCAAACAGCCAACAAACTCTCAGCTGGTTTTAGAGAAAGAAAAATAAAGCTGCTAGAACGGTCCAGCCAATCAGCAGACCTGAATCCCAGAGAACATTTGGAGAGAACTAAAGGTCAGAGGTCATAGAAGGACCACAATCACACCTGAGACTAGTTTCTCCTCCAGGCTTTTGGACCAGCAATTAAATCCATTTCAGGAAGTCGAAAATCATTTTTCCCTGAGTTATTCCATTTTATTACATGTAACCTAATTGATGGTGTGATTCCTTTACATGTGTATATTGGAGAGGATGTTACCAACATCTGGTGAGAAATTCACATCAACAGAACCTTTAAAAATAAAATACTTAGTTTGATACTTTTATTTACTGTAACACGAAGAAGCCCCAAGATACCGCTGACATCTGATAGCTGCTCGGTGTGTTTACAGACGGATTAAAAAGTCTGATTTTTGAGTTTCAGACTGTGACCGCCAGCTGATATTTTTTGGTGCATCTGTAACAAAATGAGCTTTGCGTTTTTGAAAATGGTAAAGAAATGTAAATAAGTGACCCGTCTGACCCGAGTCCACTGCTGTTAGTGTCTCTGCAACCTGATCGCTGCTGCATAATGTGTGACCAGAATTTAAGAGTCACGTTTCGTAATCTGGTCACAACCTGCAAAGTAACTAAAGTGCAAGAAAACAAAAATCATTTATTTTAAAATGTTCTGTTACAACAGCTGTTTCAGAAGAAAAAGGAGCTCCAGATCCTGGTCTCTTCAGCCAGCAGACAAACGACCATGAGGCCTGAAGGTAACTATTTCAGCTCCTGCACCATTTTGTTCCATTTGAAACCTCAAAACAGAATCTGAAATGAAAGAAAAACTCGAAGAGGAAACAAGTTGTTCATGAAGAGAACAGAAATAAACGCCTTCATCACAGAAACAAGACGCTTCCTCTGCGTGGAGGAGGAGATAAACAGGCCCCGACCCTGCAGGACTTTCTCACTACTACCTGTTCACCTCTCCAGTGTGTGTGTGTGTGTGTGTGTGTGTGCGTGTGTGTGTGTGTGTGTGTGTGTGCTCTTGCATGTTGTGCAATAAACCAGCCTCACTTTGGACTTCTGGGAAAACACAGTGAGAGAAGAACAAAAACACCAGCTGATTTTACTGCAGCTGTCCCCTCTCCTCCCCCACCTGCACGCATGGAGCTACAGAAAGAGGCTGACCCCACCTCCTGCAACACCACCTCCTCCTCCTGCAACACCACCTCCTCCTCCTGCAATCCTATCACCTCCTACTGCAGCACCAACACCTCCTGCAACACCACGACCTCCTCCTGCAACACCACCCCCTCCTCCTGCAACACCACCCCCTCCTCCTGCAACACCACGTCTTCCTGCAGCACCACCTCCTTCAACACCACCTCCTCCTGCAACAT
>SSNR01000008.1:21089-52952 GCA_006937965.1 Callopanchax toddi | reverse complement strand
GGGGGGGGGGGGGGGGGGGGGGGGGGGTCAAACTGCACGCGCATGTGATCCAGTTTCCTGAAGCAGCAGCCCAGCCTGGAGGACTTTTAAAAAACATTCTTCTGATCTCTAATCAGCTGTTACTGATGTTAGGAATTATCTCTGAAGCAGCTGCAGGTTGCCCACTCCCAGAACGTGCATGCATACGTGCTTGCATGCATGCACGCAACAAGATTTCCCTTGAACAGTGTGCACGCGCCATGCATGAACTCGTGCAATTTTTTTTTTACATATAAAGAGTTGCAGTGTCCTTGTCTGTCTCGTGACTGCGCACCAAAACCGCCCCCCCTCCCTTCGTGCGTGTGCGCTGCTATTAGCGTCAACTCTGAAAGAGAGAGAGAGAGAGAGAGAGAGAGAGCGAAAGAGAGAGAGGGAGGGAGGGAGTGTGTGTGTGTGTGGTGCGCGCGCTGCACCGTCTTACCAGGAACTGTGCACTGATCTGAAACAGGAAATGGACTGACCCTCCTAAAGCCTTCGAACTTTGAAAGCAGCGTGCTCGCGTCGCGCACGCCGCTGCAGCTGTGATTGAGTGCATGCGCGAACATTTGTGCACGGCTCTTCTTACCTCCCTTCGGCTGAGACGTTTCCCCTCTGCCTTGATGGGGGGGAGGGGAGGCTCCGAGGACCTTGCCTTCCCTCTGGCTCCCTCCCTCCATCGCCCTGCAGCCGGAGCGTCCGCGGCGGCTTGTTGTTGCAACAAAAGGTGCAAAGCCCGAGCCTCAATCCTCATGCACTTTTGGAGCCTCTTCTGCGTCCCCGAAGCGTGCGCGTGCGTGCACGCGGCGCGGCTACGAATGCACGGCCCCCGCAGGCGTCCGGAAAGCGGGAGCTTCTGCAAAAAAAACGGCTGCAAAAAGAATCGTCCGCAGCTACATGGTGGGCCGCGGCTGGCGGCGGGGAACGGAGCGAGCCCCTGCGAGGAGAACGCGCTTCCTGCTTGGAGCGCGGGGCATTGTGGGAAATGAAGTCATTAGAGGTGTGGCGAAACAGCCAGAAACTGACATGAGTATCTAAAATAGAAGAAGTGTCATTTATTTCCTGCAGAAACGCTGAGAGCTGAATAAAGTAACTGCTGAAGACCTGAGCTGAAGCTGAACTGATATTTTTAGATTTATTTTACAAGCAGAAAAAAAAATCCTCATTACATCAAAACTCCGCCCACTTTGAGTGATGTAAGCAGTGGGTGTGGCCCATAGAGTAGTTAAATAACCGATCAGTATTTTAATCCTGTTATCTTACAAACTCAAGTAAACAAGAAGTAACATGAAACAGTGAAAGTCTTTATTATCAGTCAAATAATCACACGTTGAACTACAGCTGGAGGAAAAATCTGGAAAGATCTAGAAATAAATAAAGACAATTAAAGAGAAGATCACCTGGAGCCCAGTTTGCTGTTTTTAATGATTTATTGATTAAATTAAATGATTTTAAAATACATGTATTTGACCTGCTGGATCACTATTCTCTTCTCAAACATCTAAAAAGTCTTGGTGCCAATTATTTTTATCCACAAATCGTTAAATCAGAACAAACTGGGCGACGCAGATCCTTCATTAATAAAGAGGATTTAATAGCACCAATGTGTAAGAATACAAACCAAAATAATAAAAAAATAAAACCTGGTGATGTTCTGTTTTTCTTACTGTCAAAAAGGAAAAATCTTTAAAATGATTCACAAGTGATGAACCCTTTAACTGGCAGATCAGCCACCTAGTGGTGAACATTTTATTCCTGTTATTTAATCATGACCTGAAAAAAAGAAAATATTTTTTAAAATCCGAGGATCTTTCAATTTTAGCTTAAACATTATTAGAGTTTATTATAATTTAGGGAAATACCATGTTTACATTATTAATCACTTGGGTTCAAACACGTAGGTCAAAATCAAACTCAAGAACTTCCAATGGGGGTTTTCCAGCAGCTGGTGATGATTTACACACATAAACACAAAATAAATGCATTAACAGTTACAGCTTCAAGCATGTCAGGGACTTGATTTTAAAAATCTTTTAAAACCTTGAAGATTCCCAACACCAAATTTCAAACATTTCTGAGGATTTGAGGCTCTCTGATTTCAACCCTCACTGAACAACTGAACAAAAAATGCAAAAAAAACAAAAACAAAAAAAACAAACAAACAAACAGAAAAACATACATTTTCATTGGGTCTTGTTCTTCTCGTGGACGTTAAAGGGTTAATATTTCTGTTAAACTCCCCCGATTTTCCAGACAAATCTACTTTTTGCGGCTGATGAATCTGATTTTCTTGCTTTAGTAAATAATTTCGAGCTGTTTTGTTGTTTTAATTTACAGACAGTAGAAAACAGAGCATCTCCAGAGAGACCAGTTGGTTTATGAAACCTGCTACCAGACTCCAGTGCTCTGGTTCTTAGTTGCCCAATGAAATCAGGTCTTTAACGACCAAAACAAGGCGCTGGCGAAGATTCTGGCCCACAGGATGGGATATGAGTGGTGGGTTGATGCATGGTGGGTCAGTTTTTGGTGGTTATGAGCGTTTGGTAAAGAGGCTTAACAACAACGTGGAGGAAGAGGGATCCATCGACGAGGTACTCAGAGGTCCGGCGATACAGGTTGGCCTCGGACAGGAAGTCGCCGTTCTCCTCAGTGCTCTGGTGGAAGTTGTAAACATGTTTCACCACCAGCTTCCCCTGCTGCTGAGCCATCACGAGCACTGTCTTCTGGAAGTTCACGCCTGCGAAGTCAGCGCTGGATGTGGCCGGGGTGATGATGATCCGAGGACGTCCTCCCTCCACACGGGTGGGCTGCATGGTGCCGGTCTCAGCGTACATGGGCCTCATGCTGAGTGGTAGCCAGCGCGGTGAGAACAGGGCGTTCCAGGTCACCCGTTTGCTGGCGTCATGGCTGCTGGGACCCAGCTGGGTCTGGAAGCTGGTGCTGCGGTCATCACGAGTAGGGTTGTTGATGAACCAGGGGGAACCCCACACTGAGGACAGGTAGTTCCTTGGCACAAAGAGGCTGCAGTTCACATCGAAGTACTTTGCCATCTGCAGCGGTGAGGCAGAGTGAAACTGGTAGGACATGTAGAGCAGGTCACGGACCGACTCCTGATACCGAGCCAGGACAGTGGACTGGGTCTGCAGGCGGAACAGCTCACGGGAGGGCATCATAGCGTAACGCACGGCTCTCAGAGCGTTCTCCGCCGTCAGCCCGTCTGGCTGGTTCTGGATGATCCAGGCCTCCAGCGCCATGAAGAGCTCCATCTCACTGTGCAGGACCAGGTCAGAGCGCTGCAGCAGCGTCATGAGCAGCTGGCTGCTGATGGTGACCCACTCACCGCTCTGCAGCACAGACGACAAGTTCCAGGCCAGGTACTGAAGACAGCTGTCCCTTAGGGTGACGTCCCCTGCCTGCAGGGCATACTCATACCAACCAGCCACGTGGCCCGACGAGGAGTCCCGGGCCAGGTTCTGGGTCATGTAGAGGGTGACCCCCTGCAGCAGACTCTGGACCTGGTACTTAGAAGCCAGTTTGTGAAGAGGTGTGGCCTGGTCCAGACGAAGAGAAAGTTCTCCACAGTACAGATACCTGCACAGAGAAAACCACGTCTCGGTTATCTGGATAGTTGAACCTGCATTAACAGATGCTGTTTCCTTAGTAACGCAGTCTGATGCTGTTTCCTTCACTTGAGGCACATCAACTCACTTCACCCTGTCTCCCTCAAATGACCTCACCTTACATGGCCTGACCTGGCCTCCCTCCCCTCCCTTGACTTCCCTCACCTCGCCTCCCAAAACCTCCCTTTCTTCGCCTCCTTTGCCTCACCTTTCATCTCTTGCTTTGCCTTGTCTTGAGTTAAGTTGAGTTGAGTTGTCTCACTTCGCCTACTTTACCTCACCTTCGTCATCCTGGCTGTGCCTCACCTCCCTTGCCTCGCCTTGCTTCCCTCGCCTCCCTCTCCTACCATGCTTCACATTGCTTGCCTTGCCTCACCTCACCTTGTCTCACTTTGCCTCCCAGGCCAGGCCTTATCTTACCATGGCCACACCTCCCTGCCTTGTTTCACCTGCTTTCCCTAAGTATCAGGTCCAGAGTCTCTAGCAGAGTGAGGCAAAGTCCCACTGAGAGATCAGAAATTTAAACAATTTAAAAAGATTTTTAAATTGATTTAAAACATCTGTTCCTGCATTTGCATCACGGGGATGCAAAGATTCATGATTTTGACCCTCATCAGGATATGTGTGAAAGAAATAGATTATTTTATTGATTGTTGCTGCAGCAGAAGCTCCTCTGTGTCTCACAGCAGCTGCCTCATCAATCACATTGTTTTGTGTTGAATTATTGATTGTTTTGTCTCAGATGTAGGGCAGCGTTCATCCCTCTAGACAGCTCTGGATCTAGACAGTTTCTCTAAGGGTGGAGTGAGAGTCCAATAGGGGGGAGGAGCTTATTTTTAGAGGAAAGGTTTTCACTTTTAGACTTGATTTGATTTATTCACGCTCTGAAAAACACAAATTACGCAAATGAACACCCAACTTTAATAAATCTAAAGCTTCAACCATTGAATTATTGACAGTTATAAAATACATTTTTTATGTTTTTCTTTTTCTTTAGTTATTTAGTAAAGTTTATTAAACAGAATGTTTCAAATTTCCCTTTTTTCTTAGATTTTTAAAATAATTTTTGTTTTGTTTTTTGAAGTTGTGAGCATTTTAACTGTTTGATTTCTGTTGTTTTTTATTATTCAAATTAATTCTTATTATTTAGTTTACTTTTGTGAAGATTTAGTTTGGCAGTTCTGTCCCTCCATCCCTCTTTTCCTCCAGGGGGCGATCTGACTGAGGCTGTGTCTCACCTGATGAACCTGTCAAACACAGCGGCGCAGTCGGAGCTCTCCATCAGCACCAGCGTGCTGCTGTTCCTGCTCAGCAGCATCTCCTGGAACACTGGGCTCTGCAGGGACAGGACCAGGGAGTGGGCCTGGATCACCTTCACCTCGTCGGCGCTGGGCGTCTCCACACGCAGAGACACGTCGCTGCCGTTCCCCTGGACCAGCAGGGCCTCCAGAAGCTGCACCAGGGTCAGAGGGTGGCTGATGGTGTCCCCTCCACCGCCTCCATCCTGGGAGACTTCCGCCTTCAAGCCTGCTGAACATCAACCCTCATCAGTCATTCTGGACAGTTTAGTCCATTATCCTCTCCTTCTGTCCATCATGTTAGCTGTTAGTGCAGATGGGACAATCTGTAACAAAATCTCAATACATTTTGAAGTTTAAATTTAAACGTTTTCAGTAGATCATTACTGTAAAAAATAGAAAGAAAAAAGAAGAAAGAAGTCTTGTAAGACTTCCATAAAACTGCTATAAAAATAGTTCTGATTTGTTTGTTTGGGTTAAAAATTTCAATCAACTTCAGCTTTGATCAAAACAAACAAATAATAAATTATTATCAGGGTTTTAACCCTTTATGTAATGAGTCATTTTATTCTGGCTGGAGGGAAATTATTTAAATCAGTCTTAGTCAAAATTAATATTTGGGGTATTTATGTATTTATCGGACACATTTTTTAAATCCCCTTTAAAAGACTCAAATATACCTGTATTTATATTTAAATATAATATAAACAAAACAGCAAAACATTTCAAACAAAAGTCGTTCCAGATCCTCCAATCTGCAACCTAAACACCAAAAACTTTTACTCTAAATTAGGCTTTTCTTCCAGAACAGATTCCCAGAAAATACCAATAGATTAGGTCAGTTTTTGGATGACTCCTGTGACCTCTGAACTCTATTTTTGAATGTGAGCCATCCGTGTGGTGACTCATGGGAATGTTGTGTTCTGTCTGAATTAAATGGAAGGAAATGTTAAACCGTCCAATGGAGAGTCAAAAAGAGGAACCAGAACTCACACCCCTGCAGAGTGGGGAAGGAGGGGAGGAGGGGGTGGGAGGGTGAGGGTTAATTAAACATGACCCACAATCCTTAATTATCCAGAGGCTGATCGATGCCATGGATCTCCGTGATGCTGCTCTATCGGACCCCTCATGTTGTCCTACTCTGAGTGTTTCAGGCTTCATAAAGATTTAAAAAAAACTAACTCTGGGAGGCAGACTGGGCATTTAAATCCTGCTGCTGTAGACTTGTCATCGTTTCAAAATAATATAAAACCATTTAAGCACCAGACGGAGTATCAGGTTTAGTACTTTCACCAACAATCTGCCGTTTCCAGTCCTCTGCTGCCCCCTAGTGGAAAAGCTACAATTAACCGTGATTTATTTACAGTCATATTGTTGCATAATTTAAAATAAAATGTTATTTATTAGTTAATATGCAAATATTAGAGAATAGTTTTAAATGGTAGCTTAGTTAATTAATAATTTCCTATTTCAGGCATTAAAGGGTTAAAACAGAAGCATTTGAACTCTGCTTTAATAATAAAATGTCTCACTTTTGCACAACTTTAAGACTGTTCCCTCTATAAAACAAAGAAAACACAAAAATGACTAAATATTGACAAAACATCTGTTTTCTTGGTCACAATGCAAGACAAAGGGCAAAATTCTCCCTTTTTCAACCCTTCTCTAAAGCTTTAAATGAAACACTCCTAACATTTTCCAGCCTATTAGCTTAGATTCTTGTTTTTGCTGCGTCAGATTTCAGCTCTTACCTGCAGCCTCCACCTGGAGCCATATGGACAGAAACAGAATCCCAGCTGGTTTCACCATCTTTGATCCGGTTTGTCAGAACCGCTTCTGAACCTCAGCAGCGGAGGATCAGGAGGTCTGAGTGGACATCATCACAGACACCCACCATCATTGATTAGTGGGAGGAAACGAGTCGAGGTTGTTTCCATGACCCTGACTTTCCTGTCATTGGGTTTCAGGACGACTCGGATCAGCTGATCTCACGAAGAAGCTGCAGAACATCTGAGTTTTGTGGATTGCTGTTCTGCTCACTCATCTTTTAACATTTTAGCGAGGTTCTGTTTTCTGTCTCATAGGTTTTCAAGCAAAATTCAACAAACACAGTTGAAAATACAGAAAATACACACAAGTATTAATCAAGGGGTTAAAGTGTCGTTGAGGATCTAGCAACTCTCATAAACCAGAATCTTTACGGGGGAAATGAGTAGAAACGTATTTTATTTAATCTCAATAAACTCACTTTTTTAACAACTAGGATTTAGCTAAAAAACTGCAGAACCTCCTCATCAGGAAGTACTCAGATGTACACTCATATCCCAGTACTCAGACATTTACTCATATTGATAATCATGATCTCTGGTTTGTACTTTAACCAAACTTGTCTGTTATCTCTCAAAGTTTAAATTCAGACTTTTTTGGATTTAAAATCTTCCTTAGACCGGCAGCAGACTGTACAGGATGCTGCTGCCAGACTCCGCTAAATCCAGATTCTCTTCACTACTAAAGCAGCTGCTTCGGCTTCTGGTGGATTTTCAGTGCATTTCAGGATCCTGGTTCTGACCTGCAGAGTCCTGCATGGACGGACACCAGTTTACATCATTACACCCCCATCAGGTCCCTGAGGTCTTCTGACATGGCCTGCTTCTAAATCAGACTGAAAACTAAAGGAGACAGAGTCTTTTCTATGTGGCTCCTAGACTCTGGAACTCTCTGACTCTGAGGTCAGTGACTCAGTGCTGCTTTTAAAAGTCAGATTAAGACTCATCTTTAGAAATCTGATTATGGTTAACGGTGACATGTATTTTTAATGTTGTCTAGTGAAGCGCTTTGGGATATTTATCCAGAACCACACTGTATAGATAAAGTTTTATTTACTAGAAGCTGGCTCACGTCAGACCGTGCACAGAGCTACTAGCTCTAATCTGAGCAGTTTTTTCAGATTAAACTAGTGGAACTGCAGGAATCCAGGAGTAAATTATGACTTCATCATCATCTCAGAGCATGAACACGCTGTTTGTAAGCCAGATTGAAGCTCGGAGCTCATTTCTGGGATGATGTTCATAAACACTAATACAATAAATGAAGAGTGATTGGTGTGTAGCTGTTTCTATAAGCCCTGTGTGTATAGTGGTGTGTGTGTGTGTGTGTGTCAGTGTGTTCACCCAGTTCTCCACATGTGCGTGACACATCATCATCATCAGATGTCATCTATTGTCAGCCTCAGGCTACAGAACGCTTCATTAGGACACACAGCAAGTTACACAATCAATATGGTTTCTGTGTCATTTTAATTAAACTCAACACAAAACGGATCGGAACCGAATCCATCAGCAGAACCGTCTGTTCTGCATAGTTTGAGTTCCTCTCACCAGGTCTGGGTGACTCTTGGTAAACTGGTGAGCTTCATTCCTAAAACCTGACTAAACCCAGCAGTGTTGTGGAGGCAGACCCAGATCCTGTTGTTGTTGCTGATAATGGAGGAACGTTTAGTTTACAGACACTTGTAAACAATCGACCAATCAGATCCAGGGAATGATGCTTTTCTTTGATTAAGTCAAACATACACTCTTTAATGTCTCATATCCACAAAGGTGTACTGATCCTTTACTACAAAAACAAACTTTAGTCTGGTCATTCAAATCTTGTAACTATAAAATATTTTTGAGCAGAACTGTAATTACATGTCGCCTCCACTAGAGGGCAGCCTAACTGCAGCTGAGAAACTATCTTTACACACATCCACTTTAGGTGTGTGTGTGTGTGTGTGTGTGTGTGTGTGTGTGTGTGTGTGTGTGTGTGTGTGTGTGTGTGTGTGTGTGTGTGTGTGTGTGTGTGTGTGTGTGTGTGTGTGTGTTCTAAAGCTCCTATAGTAAAAACTGAATACATTTTTAAAACATTGAAATGTTTGAATGATTAATTTCTTATTATTATCATCTGTGACGGACTGGAGACCGTGTTTGCATACCAGTGCTGTCCAGACTTTAAGAAAAGAAATAAATTACAAATAAAGAGAAAAGGCTTTTGTTGAGGGATCGTCTTACATCATTCAGTCGTATTATATGTGTGTGCATACGTGTGTGTGTGTGTGTGCATGTGCATGCGTGTGTTTGTGTGTGTGTGTGTGTGTGTAGTCCATGTTGAGGTGATGTGTGTGACGAGCTCAGCTTCAGGACCGTTTCCAGCTCTGTTCTCTCTTCCTGTTCATCACAGAGCTACATTAATGCAGATATAAACTCAATAGAAGCCACTAATGCTTTAAAACAGACACAGTTTTATTTTATTTACTGCCTTTACACCAGTGGGTTCCAAAGTGAGGCCCTTGGAACATCTGTGTCCCTCAGAGTGCTTTTATGCAGCCCTAAAGGGTCATCTAGGTCAATCTGAAGTGTTGTTCTGTCAGATGACGACACGTACCAGTGACATCACTCAAAGTAGGTGGAGTCTCCCGAGACAGGAGGTAGTCCTCTGACTGGAGCAATACCCAGAGCTAGTCCGATAAGGAGAGACATTGCTGTAGATTAGTGACAAATCAGCAGATCATTTTCTGGAATAAAAACGGCTGTCAAAGCCCCACAATCCTTTGGGTGCAGCATCCGTCACGTCCTCTAATCTGCTTTATTTATCATCTTTTTTAAAGCTGTCAGAGACAGAGATTATTCTCTCATTATGAGATCAGCCTCCAGAGAAAAGGATACCAAGATGGAGGCAAAACAGCTCAGGTCTTCCTATAAAGTGAGAATTAAAGTTTTCTGACGCCTTGTTGATGAATCTGAGCTGATCTGAGACTCCAGCTGCAGCTGAAGCCTTCTGGTCTGGATGGAACCAGTTTAGGATTATTTAGGTGGAAAATGAGCCTCATGGCAGGAAAACATTGAGCAGCCTGAACCATAACGAGTGAAGCAGAATGTGACCGAGCAGCAGAGAAGATCCAGATCAGGTCCTAATTACCGACAAGACGCAGCTTCAGCACAAAAACCCTCCAGGACTTTTAGATTAGGACTAAAGTGGGCGTGTCCAAAGTGCATCCCTCAGTTACTTGTCAAATACAGATATTATTCCTCCAGCAGAACTTTGATGGAGAACCTTTACAACAGTTTTAGTTCAGGTTTTACTAACGTGATCTTTAATTAATCAGGTTTTTATTTTAATAGACTTTCCTGGTAAATAGAACAGATCCTGGTGTCGCTGATAATGAAGGAAAGTTTCGTTAATAGAAAAAATAACAAGCAACCAATCAGAGAAAAGGAATCTGATGCTTTTATTTTATTAAGTAACTCAGGGTAAAATATTTTATACATCTGACTAAAAGAATGACACATTTACAGCTGATTAAAATTAAACCAGAACATCATAAAGGCCTCTGGGTTTTGAATAATGGGATGGTTTTATGTCTAATAATAATAATATAACTAGTTTAATTATATTTTTTATTTTATAATTCGGTATAGAAATAAAAGATCCTCCACTAGGGGGCAGCATGTACAGGAAGGGATGTGGCAGGTTGTTGATGAAAGTACTAATCCTGATGCTTCATCTGTTGGCTTTAAGAACAGAAATGATTTGATGTGAATCGATGATGATGATGATGATGATGATGATGATGATGATGATGATGATGATGATCTAGAACAGGGGTTTGTAACCTTCAGCTCCTCTGAGGTGGCTCCTTTGAGCAGAAATAACATGAACCTGAATAATGTTTAGGTTTAAAGTAGGAAAGAGTAGATTTAGCTGTTTTACCGTAAACATTTATTTGCAACAAGTGGACTTTCCACCGCAGAATGACTTCCGGATGAATGACAGAATGCTTCCCATAATTTCGGTAACAAAATTAGCTAAAATCTTGAGAATATTGTGAAAAAGTTCAATCTTTCTGAATGACCCTGGTGACCCTTCAGGCTGTTTCTCATCCACAATATGAAGACCTGGAGGTTCTGAGATGTTTTCTGTGTCCTGAAGGAAGTCAGCAGCTGTTAGAGCTCCATCACGTTCTGTTTATCGGTTTTTACATTTCTGTTTTTCTTTTCTATAAAATAGAAACTGGACTCACAGATGAATCAGACATTTACTGTCTCTTATTTGTCTCTCAGCTCTACGTGTCTGATTAGTGACGAGTCGTGTGAGTGTGCACGCTTAGTTAGTGACCCCCCCTGCAGGCGAAGGCCAGTGGGTCAGCTGATTAGAACGTTGACACACATTAGATGAATTAGGTGGTTGGATCTGCTGGATCAGGGATTGGGTCGGAGCGCTGCTGTCCTGGTGAGACGTGCTTCCTGACAGAGTTCACTTCAATTAAGGAGTCTAGATGAAAACAACAGAACCGCCGACGGCGCTGATTTCCTTCGCTGTAATCACGTTAGTCTGAACCGCCCTGAGGAATACCAGAGTGAAATTAGGACGTCCTTACGACACCAGGAAAACAACGTGTTTGTTCAGATAAAGCCAGTCACTCTTTATGTTGGTAGATTAAATAAAACAATGTTTTCTTCTTCACTTTGATCCATTTAATACACTTCTGGATTACAGTGATATGTTGTCTACATGCAGCCTCTTGATGCCTCTTCGTCTCAGATGCTAAATTCTTTACTGCATCCGCTGTGAATGGTCGCTGCTGAATGTTCCACAAAACTCAGTTCAGCTGAATTTGATCTGATGTTCTCTGTTTTGAACTCATCAGCGTTTTCAGGTTTTACACCCAAAACTAACTCTGATCTGGAAGAACGAGCAGAATCTTCTCATTCAGAGTTGAGAGAGGGGTTTTTAAAATGTTTGTGTCGTGTTCGTTTCCAAAAACAGCAGCGTTTTGAGGCAAACTTTAAGTGGGTTTTAAGCCACAGATTCAGCTCTACGGACCTCAGATGAAATCAGATAAAGTGCTGCAGTCAGTGTCGCCATGGCAACCTGGACTCAAAGCTGATGGACGTTTGATAAACAGAAGCCTCACTCGTCTCTGTTCTGTTTAAAACGCATTTTAGGAATTCAATTTAAACTTTTCAGGAAAGATGAGCAGCTTCAGCATTTCAGCAACAACAAGTTCACACACACACACACACACACACACACACACACACACACACACACACACACACACACACACACACATGAATATGATTTTTTTGTTCATCTGGGGCAGTAAGGGTTATAATCAGGTTGGTGATGATGATATTTGATATTTGATGGAGTTTTTAAGGTTGTGGAAGTCCTTGAAACTGTAACTGAAACTGGTCTCTATAACATTTCATTTTATGAGAAAAAATATAAATAAAGGAATTTGAGGCCATATATTCCTCAGTACAATGTAGTAGAATTTGTTCTCTGCATTAACCCATCGCTGAGGCCCAGAGGGCAGCCATTTTAATGGCACCTGGGAGGCAGTTGGAGGATCAGTATCTTGCCCAAAAGGACATGACCGGGCAAGGGATTGAACCCTGGGCTCCCACATGGTGGCTGGCCTCTCTTCCCCTGAGATATATAATCATTTTGTGCATACTTGTAGTGTAAATCATCAGGTCCTGAAAAATCTTGAAAGCTCACCTTGAAAAGTGCTTGAATTTGATTTTGACATATGTGTATGAACCCTATAAATTTGATGCTTTAATGAGATCTACACAGCAAAACCACCAGTGTTAAATGAACACTAGAGAGTGTATATATCTCATATATACACTGGTGGTTTGCTGTGTAGGGCTTATAATTTGCTCTATGAGGTTGTCCTGTTATAGTTAAAGGGTTAATGTTAAACCTGAAGGTTCATTCAGCAGCGTTATGCAACAGCTGAACGTTGTTGGTAGTTTGGATTCCAGACTCAGATTGAATCCAGACTGAATCCTGGTGAAACTTGACCTTATTTATTTCCCCCATCAGGCTCAATGAGCTTTTCCATCATTTTTTCTCGCACTCTTTCATCCGATCGGTTTCCTCCCTTTTCACACATCAGTCTCCTCCCCTCCAGTTTCACTCCCTTCTGCTGCATTTCTCTCATTTCACTTTGCTCAGTTGATCAGTGATGTGCCGACGGCCTGGACACTTCTCCTCCTCCTCCTCCTCCAACTCCTCCTCGTCTCCATGCCGGTGTCCACCAGGGACTACAGGAGCCTCTCAGGGGGAGCGACAGGAGAGACTCAGTGATAACTGGAAGTGAAGGTGAGAAAATTAGATCTGATTTACTGTGTTTTTAGTATTTTTTATGTAATCGTTGCTGCCGATTACAGCAGACTGAGTTACTTTGAGAGGAGCTGGTTTGGTTTACTTATCTAAAGTGTTATTATCTTATTGTTTCACCATAAACTCTTCTAAGAAGCAGACGTTTGTCATTCTGTGTTCTTGCATGTCAGAAACCTTTCAGTCGACCAGACCAGGACTTTGGCCTCAGGCTCAGAATCTGCACAGAAATGTTTTTGTTGTTTTTGTTTCCACTGTCGTCTGTCATCTGGAGATTCTCCCCTTAATGTTGAATCCAAGAAGAAACCTTTCGCCGTCATGTGAAACACTGACCTTATGCAGCTATGCTGGCTGTCATTTCAGGTGCAGCGATCTCTTGATGAATAATTAAGTCAGTTCAGCTTAATGGGCTCAGACACCCACCCCCCACCCCACCCCCAGAGATGTGGTTTTGGAAAAGAGTTTTTCTGAACATTTCTGGAGGATTTTAACCAATTAAATGATAGTTTGATTATGGCTGGGGGATTTATTACAAATCAGTCCATCTTATGTCAAGAAGTATCCCAAATGTTAACCTTGATTAGTTTTTGAGCAGCAGCAGTTTCATCAAATCCTTGACATAAAGACTAAATAATTCCCCTGCAGCCAGACTAAAGCAGTTTTTAGTTTTATTCATAAATAACAACAAGGGTATTCAGTAATCAACCTGTCATTTAAATGGTTAAAATCCTCCAGATGATTGATAGATTTATAGATTTGAGCAGGATTGAAGATGTTTAACAGATCTATCCAGGAAAAAAACGTTTTATTTCTTCTCCTTAATGGATCAGTCTGAGAGGACTGAAGCATCTCTGAAGGTCAGAAGAGTTCCTCTCCTCCAGAACCCGCTGCAGCGCTCACTGGGAGTGGAGGAGTCTGGAGGAGGAGGACTCTGAGCTGAAGGGTTTCACAGGAAGTTGATCAGGGTGAAGAAGTCTACTGGAGTGTTCTTTAGTCTCACGTTTAGCTGCAGCCTCGTGACCTTCTGATTCACGAAGAGCTTTCTGAGCTGAGGAAAGGGGAGGAAACGGATCAGGGTTCTCTAGATGAGGGCTGCAGGTTGATGGTTGGATTCTGGGTCATTTAAAGATCTAAAGTCAGCTGAAACCTTCTCATTCAGGTAACACTCATTAGGGATGCAGCTTCTGATTTCTGGTCATCATGGCAACAGTTCACATTGATTGATTCACATTGATGTTTGGGTCATTCTAAAGTGGCTAACTGTCAGTTATTTATCTACAGTTATAACCACACCCAGCTGTGACATCACTCAAAGTGGGCGGAGTCTCTAGAAACCCACCCATGCATGGGGAGAACATGCCACGCAGAAAGGCTACAGCCGACATTCAAACCTGCGACCTTCTTACTGCGAGACAACAGCGCTAACAACTGCGCCGCCATGCATCATTAGCGGCTAGTTTGTCACCGATCTGCAGTAGTGTCCCTCCTGATCGGACTAGCTATGAGTATTGTTCCAGTCAGAGGACTACTTCCTGTTTCTAGAGACTCTGCCCTTTTTGAGTGATGTCACCAGTCAGTCTATCAATAAGCAAACCAACAAACAAATACATTAATTAACAACTAATAAATAATCTAATGGAAATAAATAAACATTTCCCCAGATTGTTTCCATGTTGTGGAAGTTAAAGTGTTTATCATGATTTAATTAAGTGTCACAGTGTTAAAGTTTGAACTCCAAACTCAGAAAAAGATATCAAATAAGTCCAAATATTAAACAGCCGGTAAAGAAAGTTTACCTAAAATCATTTGAAGGAAATCTATGTAACTTTTAGATTTAGACTTCTGTTTGTTAGGACGATGCAGCTAAAACTGGAACAGCATCAGTTAAACGAGGAGCTGCTGCGTCTTCCTGCAGGATTTGGATGTTGAGCCTCGTTTGTGAGACTGCAGCTCTCAGCCCTGAGCCGCTTCGCCTTGGAGGTCAAACAGAGACGAACGTATCTCTGCTCAAACACTACACCTCCTCTGGGAGCCGCTCGCCTATTAATACCGAAGCAGACATTTTATCTCAGCTGGTGGAACAACTCCAGATAAAACGAGTGAAACATGAGCAGGTTTTAATTCATAAACAAAGTGCCTGAACAGTAGAGCAACTCTGAGCTCATGTTTCCTCTAAAGTTCATCTGATGTTTCATTTATGATCCAGATTAAAAGTTCAGCCTTAAATAAACAGCTGAATGGATTCATGTTCTGGAGCTTCAGTCACATAATTATTATATAAAACTCTTTAGTGTTTTCCACCCTCCTGTGACTCCTTGCAGATGTTTATTGAACATTAAAATACTTCTGGTGCTGTTTCCAAGTAGAATAAACATGATTACTGCATTAAAAAACAATATTACAAGAGAACAGAAAAGAAACTTCCCAGAAAAGGGGAGGGGAAGGAGGAGGAGGAGGAGGAGGAGGAGGAGGAGGAGGAGGAGGAGGAAGATTGAGTTGATGGAAGGGACCCAGACCAGAGAAACTTGACTTCTGTCTTTTCCATTCTGAGTTAAAGGGTCACCAGGGTCATTCTGAGTGGCGTCTATCAGTTATTTATCTACAGTAAGGCTCACACTCACCGGTGACATCACTCAAAGTGGGTGGAGTCTCTAGAAACAGGAAGCAGTCCTCTGACAGCAATAGGGCTAGACAGATCAGTAGCGACGCAGCTGTAGATCAGTGACAAATTAGCAGATAATTAAAACAACTCTTGAGTTAGAACTTTATATTATCTGTTAGGGCAGGAGGTGCAGATGCTGTGTGTGTCCAGAACCGCATCAGGAAGTGAAATTTACGAGCTGCTCAGCTCACGCTGCAGCTTGTCAGTGTGTGATCATGAGCTGCATGACTGATACCGCAACGTAAGACACCGATGCTCTAAAGAGCGCTGTGGCAGAAGGAACTGGTGTGCATTTATGATGTTTACTGCTGCTGCACTTGCACAACAATTGTGTGCACCCCTGGCTATACAGTATTATCTGTTAGCTAACTATTGCGTAGCATGAAGTCATAAAGTTTTAACAGAGAAACTCAGAACTTTATGCAGCAGTTTTACTTTGATTATGTCTCTTTTTTCTGCACTATTAAGGAACCTGAATTTAAAAATAACTTTTTTATTCCTGCATTTCTACTGATTTGAAGCCTATCACTGAGTATTTTTTATGCTCCTTGATTTTATGATCAGATTCACCAACAAGCCATGAAATGTTTTTATCCTGCAGTGAATAAACAAACAACACGCTGAGTGAGGAGGCGGCTCCCATCAGGAGGTCGTTTCCTCCTGACACGATGTTAAAGTTGGTTCATCATTAAGAGAAAACAGATTCATGGATGAGTGGATCAGGAGAGCAGATGGAGACAAACAGGATGAACGACTCTCAGGTCAAAAGGTCGAAGACGTGAGAAGAAGGAGCAACGGGGTCGACGCTGTTGGTCCAGCTGTTGTTGTTAACCTGCAGTGAAATTAGCCGACAAAAACTCACTTGTTGTTTCCTCTGTTTGGATCAAGGGTCTGTAATCTGTGGCTCTGGGGCCTCGTCAGAATCAGCTTTATTGGCCATGAATGTGTGAACCAACATGGAATTTGAGTTCAGTTTCACACGCTCACAGCGCTAAGCCATAGATATGAAATAAAATATAGAGGGATGAAGGGAACAATATGACCATGTATGGGTGTTTTGGGGTAGGTTGGGGTTATTATATAAAGAAAACCAAAAGGATGTTTATTGTGTTTCACAGTAGAGTAGCTGACTACTGGCTATAAGGTGTTTATCAGAGAAACTGCTCTGTTGTTTACTAAAAGTTTGAAAGTTTGGTAAAAGTTTGAAACTTTGTGTGCATGGCGTGTGGGGTCTGCAGAGATGATAGCTGCCCTTTTCCTGACTCTAGACCTCTACAAGTCTTGTATGGAGGGAAAGTCAGCCCTTATGATCCTCTCTGCAGACCCGATTATTCAAAAAAAATGACAAGTAGCTCCAGTGGAAGGTTTTTTTAAATCATCTCAGGAGAAATTGTCCTCCTGATGGGTGCTGCCTCCTCACATCTGGGCCTTCAGACCCTCTAATGCGTGCGATAAGTCCATACATGGCTCAAAATTGCTCAAACTGGGATCATTCTGCAACGTAAAGCGCTGAATTATCTGCAAACAATTTGATCTAATTTCAGACTAAAACTAATGTCTTGTCTGTGATGTTAATGATTAGTACGAATATGTTAAATTTAATGTTTCCTGTTGTTTTTCTTTGGATTACAGTTTTCTTTTTCTGGTTTGTGATTGTTATGTTTTTAAGGGAAGCACCAAGGTCATGGTTAACTGGCTGAATGTGACAGCGTCCGGCCACGAGGAGCTGGACGTGAAACCTGAGCAGCCACAGAAATCCAAGTGTGTCCTGGGCTTCATTCCTGTCATCTACTACAGCATTCTGCTCTGTGTGGGAGTTCCAGGTACGGGTCAACCAGACCACAGTTAACCATTTATAGAGAAGGTCACCGTATTTAATCACTTGCTTTAAGTTTTGATTTGCAGTTTAAATCTGAAACATTAAAAAGGAACTATAAAAGACAGTTAAATACATTTAAAAATCTAAATTAAAGACAGAATTTTTAATAAGAACAAAAGTTTTTAAAAGAAAACTAATTAACTAAATAAAATATATTTAAAAAATAATATGATTTAAAAAATTAAAAGCACAAAAGTTTAAAAAAGAAAACTAATAGCTTTTAAAATTATAAATAAAAAAAAAGTTTAAAATTGTAAATTTTTTAAAAATTTCACAAAATAACTAAATATTAGTTTTTTAATAAAGAAAAAAGGAAAACCATAAAGAAAATCCTAAATAATGCTCGATGTTTGAAGCTTTATTTCTATTGGTGCCTTCAGACGATTCACACTGATGGAGTTTAAAATCATTTTATAATCAGCTGGAAATTAATCCAAACGTTTTTAGGTTTTCTCTGCATTAGTCTGACCTCACATGCTGCAGCTCCTTTTAATTTCCTCTTTTGAAACTCATTGATCTGGTTTTGATCCAGCACCGATTTTTAGGAGTCTACTGAATAAAGAGGTGGATCCTCTCATTCAGGTGACCTCCAAGTTCTATCAGCAGCTCTCCTCAGAGGGAAATAAATCTGTGGCCGGAATCGGCTGCTTGATCGATGAAGAGCTTTCTGTCTTCCAAACTGTGGAAATATCTCCTGCAGAGAAAAACAGCTCCAAAAGCAGTGAAATAAAAAACTATGTTTAGTTATTTTAAACTATCTATCATGGACCTTTCTTGCATTTTAACGTCAAGCTGAATACTTTTTGTAAAAGTCAAAATGTCAGTTTATATCTGCTTTTATGACTAAATAGTTCATTTACTTTTTAATGTTTTAAAGAGAAAAAAACTGTGTTTAGTTTATTTTAGCGGTTCCGATTTGGACCAAACCAACCTGTCCATCAGGTTGTTGGTTCAACCCAACATGCTGATTCAGGACTGACCTGCGTTTAAAGTCAAGGCTCCTATGGATTGAAAATAGCACGCATAATGTTTTTTTTTATAAATAGGTTTATTTATTTAGCACCAGTTTTATGTCACTAACTCACAACTTTTATGACGTGTTGTTATCCGAGTTTGCTCCCAGCTAGCTGACAGTGTTCTGGTGTTTTTTCAGTGAACGTGCTGACGGCGGTGGCCCTGTCCAGACTGGCGTCCCGTACTAAGAAGGCTCTGTACTACTACCTGCTGGCCGTGACCGGCTCAGATATCCTCTCTCAGCTCTTCATCATCTTCGTTGGCTTCCTGCTGGAGACGGCGGTTTTCCACCGTGACGTTCCCACGCTCCTGCTGCACTCGGTCAGTGCCGCGGAGTTTGCAGCTAATCACGCCTCCATCTGGTCCACTGTCCCCCTTACTGTGGACCGCTACGTGGCGCTGTGCCACCCCCTCCTCCACCGACAGATCAGCTATCCGGAGCGAGCCAGGAGGATCATTGGCGCCGTGCTGCTGCTGTCGCTGGCATCAGGCGTTCCTTTCTTCTGGTGGTCAGACATGTGGAGGAACAGCCACCCGCCCACGGCGCTGGATGCCATCCTCATTTGGACTCACGTGACTATCATCTACTTCCTGCCTTGCAGCATCTTCTTGGTTTTAAACTCTCTGATCATCCTGACGCTGAGGCAGAGGCAACGACCTCGCCAGGAGGAGCGTGGACCTCCACGGCGGCTGGGGAAGACCACAGCAATGCTGCTGGCCCTGACCTCCGTTTTCTCTGTGCTGTGGGCCCCCAGGACTGTGGTGGTCATCTACCACCTGTACGTGTCCTCGGTCCATAGGGACTGGCGTGTCCACTTGGCCTACGATCTATCCAACATGCTGGCCATGCTCAACACGGCTGTGAACTTCTTCCTGTACTGTTTCGTGAGCAGACCATTTCGCAGCGTCGTGCGGGACATCCTGCTGCTGCGAGGTGGGCCCCTGGACCCTCAGAGGGGTCCACCCCAGCAGCAGACCCCCACAAATGCCTCCATCTCCTCTCTGTACAGCGGGAACAACAAACGCTCGCAGCGGGACTCTGCCCCTTTGTCGCCCCACAGGGCCAGAAAGCCCTCGTGACCCCCAGCCCCCCTCTCTCATTAATCCAAACGCCAAAGGTCCTGGTGCTCTTCAGACCCCGGGAACTAACGACGTCAGCCAGTCGGCCTGCAGCGGTCTCACAGGAACCAAACTCATGGGTTTTGTGTTCTGTGACAGGGTTCTGTTTGTCCACTAAATCAAACAAGACGACTGAGTGTTTATTTTATCTACAAAGCCAAAATAAAGGCAGTATTTTTTCTTGGCAGCAATGTGAAAACATATTTTTATTGTTACAGTCAAAGGAAACAGCTGTTCTCTGATTGGTTCTGTCCTCATTAAAGGATTTATTTACATGATGCTCAATCTGATGAAAGAATCTGCTCCACTAAATCCATGAAATCAAGCGTGTCCAAAATGTGACCCAGGGGCCACCAGTGGCCCTCAGCTGAAGTTCAATACCGGTAGAATTTCGTCCTCCAGCAGGATGTTGATGCAGAAAAACACTTTTAACTGTTTTGATCAGAAGTCACTTTGGACATGCCGGTATGAAGGCCATGTCTACAAAGATTTACAGATTTTTTTCTATTAAAAACTAGTTTGTTTTCTTCATTGAAATGTTGCTTTTATAATACATTTTGAACAGAACCAATAAGAAAAATCATAGGAAAATAATTGTTTACATTTTGTAAATATCAAACTTTTGTTTTTGAGAATGTTAAAGGTTATTTAGATCAGGGTGGTTGAGCTGTTTTCTTGAACCTGAAACGAGCATTTGACACATCACAAGGTGCTTCTCTTAAAACTGTCATGTAACTTTTCAAACAGTGCATTGTGCTGAATAAAATCTTATTTATCCAACAGGAAACAAGCTGTACAGATTGGAACTACACAATCTACCTTGACTGTATCAAATGCTTGTCCTAAAGTTAAAATACAACTATATGCTGATGACACTGTACTGTAAACACACGCTAAAACAAGCTGATGGACTACAGCTATGGTGTCTCGATGGCTTCAATATTCATGTCTGCTAAGACTGTGTATATGTTATTCATTCACCTGCCAGCAGGGGGCCAACAACAACTACAACAGTGCATTGTGATGAATAAACTCTTATGTATCCAACAGGAAACAAGCTATTCAGACTGGAAATGAACAATCAACATTCCTTTAGTAGGAGTTCCACAAGGCTCTATCCTAAGAAACCTCTATACTAACAATCCTAAGAAACCTCTATACTAACACTTTACCAAATGTGTTTTTGTTCATGGAAATAGACTTGATGGTGGAAATATTTTTGACAAGGCACACATAAAGAAAACCCCTAATATTTAGAAGTTTAGTGTGACTAACGTCCAACTCCCAGTCTGCTGAAGCCTATATACAAGATACAAGATGACTTTATGCATGCACACAAAACATATTGTTTTACAACCTAATCACAAACTACAGCAAACCTGTTTAAACCTATTGAATCTTATTTAAAAAATCACTCAAAAACATTAATAGGAAGTTTTTTGTTACCTTTTTTTTTTTTTGCTAAATTGTTATTCAACATATTTCGAGGATGTTTTTATTTTATTTTATGGTTTTTTTTAATGTTTTAGATGGTCTCACTCCACCATATTACATAATTTTATCCATAGGAAAGACAGCTCACCTTGATTTTTAACCAGATTCTGGGATCGTGTTAGTTTTAAGTGAATTTACTTCAGTGTAAAAGTATTTATGTTTTTGGTATGGATGAAATGTAGCTATTGTGCTAATTCTGGCATTGATGTTAAATAATGATGTGTTGATTAATAAATTTGAACAGATTTTTTAAAATTGGTGATCTTGGCTCTCGTCTTGAAAATATCACTTCTCTAAATAATTAACTGTGTCGACCTGGTGGGTTTGGAGTGAAGGACATGTCCTCGGTCTGAGGAACAAACCCCACAGCTGCAGAGAGTTCTTCAAACAGACGCTCTGCTGCAGCTCCAGCTGGACTAAACAAACTGCAGATCAGCCGGATGGTGCACGCTCTCACGCATGCACGGACATTTACAGTCAGCGGGTACATTTCCACTAACGCCTCAAAAAAAAAACAGCATCAGTTACATTCAAACTACCTGAAAATGTCTGAAAACCTGTGATGTTGTGATGCCACGTGTCCTTTAAAAGTGTTGATTTACTTCTAATGCTGAACTTTTGGTTTGTTTGGATAATAAATGTGTTTTTAATGTCTTTAAAATAGTAAATCGTTATTTTAAACTTTTTAAATCTGCAGCAGCGTCTCTCCTGATCTGACTATCATGAGAATTGTTCCAGTCAGAGGACAACTTCCTGTTTCTAGAGACTCCACCCACTTTGGATGATGTCACCAGGGTGTGTTTTACTGTAGATAAATAGACACCACTTCAGGATGACCAAAACATCCTTGAAGTGAGGAAATTAAACAACTTTTACTGTATGAAGAACATTTAGTCACTGAATTTGCTGCTGTTGTAACTCAAAATGTATAAATATATTTTTTAAGTTTTTGGTCTTCTTATTGCTAATTTCTTCTAAATGATCCAGTTCCATCCATCTTTCTGCTCTGGTTCCTCGTTATGTTACAGTAAGAGACGTTCGTCCATTCATGTTGTCCTGTTGGGTTCTGAGTTCATACTGAGGTCAAATCATTCCTCTGAATCCGCCTCATGCTCCCTGATGATACCTATAAGGAGATTATGAGAGCTGCTGCTGATGTCAGGGAGGTCAGGTGGGGGTCATCCACCAGGTAAACCCCCACAACAACACGTCTTCATGTCTGCCTGCCACCTGTCCTTTGTGCCTGTTCAAACACCTGCTGATGTTCCTCCTGTTGCTCAGCAGGTGTCACAGCATCACCTGACCCTGTAAACACCTCAATGACAGATTCATTCAGAGAAACAGGAAGCTGAGACTGGCAGTCAAAGGAAGTTCGCGCAGGCTATTAAAACAGGCTGCAGCCTGCAGAGAAACGCGATATTTCATATTTTAAATATCAAATCATGTTTGAAATCCATCTTAAACGAAGATGTTTTCAACACTAGCCAGTGCCCTGCTGTTGGAGAGACTCTGAGCTTTAATAATAAATATTATCTGACCAGAACTGCCTCTATGATGTGAGATTATTAGAAAAAAAAAACAACAAGTTATCAAAACAAGGAATGTTTGTCTCCATTAATCTGATCTGGAAGGGATGCAAATAGAAAATAAAACAGCTAGATAAGTCCTAGTGTGGAAAAATGACTCTGATATCATAGCAAACAATACACAAATGGCCTTCCGTAGAGCATTTCAAAATGCACAATGTATCACATAACAGCTTGCCATAATGGCCACATTTCACACTTTGTTGCTGCAGATTGAGAAGGAAACGTTTCCACCAGCTGATCAGGACCAAACAGATCTTTGAGCTTCAGCTTCTTAATCTGAAGCAGACATTCCTGCTGTTTGATGTAGAGAGCTTTCACTTCCTTTGACTGGTTTCCATCATGGCTGTTAGCAAACTGAAGCTTAAAAAATGGCTTCAGAATCTGATCAGCTGTGACTAACAGCTCCATAGTGTACTTCGAGTTTCAGAGGAACTCAGGGACAGATGGAACATAAGAAGCAGGTAGAAAACACAAAACTGAACATTCTGCAGTTTTAAGAAGCAAAAAATCTGCTCTGAACATCAGAAATATTCAGGAGTCAAAAACAGGAAGAACAAAACGCAACAAGAGTCTGACAAAATAGAACATTTTTTATAAT
This sequence comes from Callopanchax toddi, assembly GCA_006937965.1. NCBI lineage: Eukaryota > Metazoa > Chordata > Actinopteri > Cyprinodontiformes > Nothobranchiidae > Callopanchax > Callopanchax toddi. Next base: position 29,495 of record SSNR01000008.1, on the reverse strand, counting down.
GGTGTAGGATAAAAACTGACACGATCCAGGGGATGAAATCAAATCAGATAAAAAGAGATTTCAGAAAATAAATGTTTAATAAAGAAAGTAATGGCTGACGAGACAACAAAATGACCAAACACAAAGGGAATTCTGGGAGGATAAAACGCAGGAACAAGAAGAATCACAAGCATCCATTTAGTCCTACAGAGAATTAGACTAATGAACTTTAGATTAATACTAATATATTTTAAAGAGAATTGTTTTAATGGTTGTTAGTTTATATTTTAACTCACATGTTGGTTCCTCTTCACCTTTATTTTTTTGTTCTTATTTGGACTTTCTCTGGCTGGTTTTTACTTATGAAAACTCCCTAAAACAATCAGATAGTCATTGGTTTATAATAAATATTAATTGGAGCAAGTCAAATAATCTTTAAATAAGGACTTTTTCTGCTTAAACAGGTTCCCTGAACTTAGTGGATGTTCTGAGTTCTAGTTTGGTGTAAGATTTTATCGCCACCTGCTGGTAAGAGGACTGAATACAAGACAACTTTACACATTTTTGAAAAAGCAGACATGCTGAATACAAAGATGTGAAATACATTCAAAGTGCGTGCGTGTGTGTGTGCGTATTACTTTTTGTTGTTTTTGTTTTTTGTACCAGCTGAGATTACGTTCAATGTTCAAATAAATAATTCATTCATTGAATTTACAGGTTTGAAGGAAGTGGAACATGAGATGTTTTTATTATAATAATTTAGTTATCATTTAAAACGTGTTTGAAACACATATTTTAAAAAACAGGTCATCAGTCCATTACAGGGTAATTTAATTTACGTTTATTTATTTACTTGCTCCTTAAAATCAATCAAGTATTTTTACTATTGAACTAAATTTGATTGAACTGAAAAGCTCATCAAATAATGAACTAAAAATAGTGTTTAAAATGTTCCTGTGACAAATTTAAATCACTTTCTACTCACTGTGTTTTTAAATTGGTTTGGAAAAATACTTTTAATTTGTTTTAATAGTTTTTTTCTTCACTTTTACTGGTTTTATTTGATTATTTTCCATTTATATTTTTATTGTAACATAAAATGTTTCAGCTTTCCAGTGTTTTTAAATTCATTCATCCTATAAAGTCTTTATTCTGCTTCAGTAATAATAATAATAATAATAATAATAATAATAATAATAATAATAATAATAATAATAATAATAATAATAATAATAATAATAATAGTATTTCTGTTGCACTCCTCATTCTCACCACTAGATGTCAGGACACAGCAGTCGGTTGTAAATGACACCAGACTAGGATCAAAGCAACTATTCCCTAATTAAGTTCTATTATAGAATTCTTTATTTGACCTCTGACCTTTAGGGTTAGTAACTAGATTGACTTTACCAATCTAATCAGAAGCATGAAATAAATCTGGATTTTAAAAAATGTCCATGTTAAAATTGAAAACAAGACATTAAAAGGAGATAAATTGAACATTCGTTTCAGACTGAACTTCACCTTAGAGCTGGAAAAAACAACAGGAAGAGCAGAATCAGCTTCTAAAATCCAACGACGCTCAAATAAATATTAATCAATCAATCAATTAATTAATTAATTATTAAAACAAAAATAAAAATATTAATAAAACCAGACATTTTATTAAGTCTTCAGGAGACAGAAAATAGCCTAATATACATTTTGGATGTTTAAATCTGAAGATTTTGAGCTGGTTTTTATTCAGGCAGACTGAATAAATGGATTGAAACAATAAGAAAAAAAACTACTCCAGATAGTCTTCGTGTTTTTTAAAATATTTCTTCCCTCAAAAAGCTTCCTATATCATTTATGAGCTCTTTTAGCTGAACGTGTTCTGGAGAAGGTTTGATATCAGAACCAGTCGTTAAACAGAACAAAGTGTCTCTGAGGTTTGATTGACTTGTTTTTTTTACTCATGTTCTGCTTCTCACGCACTCCAACCAGGAGTGACTCAGAGTGCACGAAAGTCAACAGAATTTAGAGAATCATAAACCAGAAGGTGCACCTGCAGGTTCCGACTCAGAACCAGCGTTTCTGTTACTCTAAAATAAATTAAATATCAAAAGTGTCTGATTTATTCTGAGGATGGGAGTGAACTGTTTCCTCTCTCAAACCTTTTGGAAAATGGACAATTTCTGTTCAAAACAATGTTCTTCTATAACTTCTTCTTTACCAGCCTAAACAATCTGCATGTCCACTTAATGAGAAAAGATGAAAATCTAAATCAGTTACAACAGAAGCAACAAAAACAAAGTAAATATGAAAATGTGCACAAATCTGCTTATTAATTTAAAAAGTAAACATATTGAGCACCCCTCCAACCTATTTCTATATTTTATTAATTATTACACATGTGGAGTAATCTGATGTGTTCTAATTATATAAAAAATAATACAAATAGATCAGGGGTTCTCTATAGGCTTTAAAATATATTTAGGCTGGAATATCTATATCTCATAGTATACTGTTAAAAAAAAGATACAAAAAATATATTTCATGAAAAAAATGTTAAGTACACCTAATGCATAAAGAATACATATTCAGTATACTTATAAACACACATAAATTAACATATTTTGAGAAAATACACATAAGTACACTAATTAAAGTATATTTTAAAGCGTTACTAGAGTTTTTACAGAAAGATGCTTTATGTTGGAAAAATAGATTACATTTAAAAAAATGTATTTTTATTTTCTAAATATGAATTAAATGAAGCTGTCTGTGTTTATCTTGAAAATAAATATAAAAAACTTTAACCTCCACCTCCCTCTTGTTGTATTATTCCGCGCCTCCATGAGGAACTAGTTTTTCCTGCGGAGGACTTCCTGCGTGGCGCGTTGGTCGCAGGTGAAGCAGAGCGATCCGCTCCGAAGTGAAATCAGCTGTAAACATCAGGTAAGAAGACTCACTGGGCTTCTCTCGGTTTGTTTACTCACACATCTGGTCGTTTTTGTCTAGTTTTGTGTGTTTTTTGTGTGTTTTTGTGTAGTAAACCGTGTCTAACATGTGAGAGCAGCTCAAAGCTTCTCATCAGTTTCTGAGTTACAAGAATGAAAAATACTAAATGTTTATTTTACGGGTATAATCTAAACTTTTATTGTGATGGTTTTGTTTAAAGTTTAGGTTATAATCATTTTAGTCTTTTTTTATTTAATAACTCACTTTCTTTGACTTAACTTTAGTAAAATGTACATTTACAGGTTCACTGTTGTGTTTGAGAGGTCTATTGGGAAAGGTTTGGGTGATTTTATGTAAAAACAACAACAACAACATTTTTCCTGCTAGCAGAAATGACCTGATGTGACCTTCATTCTGAGACAGCCTGATTTAGGGTTTATCTCTTTAATAAATCCCAGTCTGGCCTGTTTTAAAGTTTTGGTGACTGGTTGTCATCCCTGTTCTCTCAGCATGAGAGCAGACTTCTGGCTGCTGGTGTTTAATTATTATTTTAACTGCTTAAGTCAATGGAAAAATCAAAGTTTCCACAAAATACCTTGTAATATCTAATATATGTTGTCATGACAACATGAGCAACATTTAGTTCAGGTTTTCTTTTTCCGTATAGTTTTTTTATTTATAGTATATATAGTTTTAATAAAGAAAAGAAAGTTTAAAAAAAGTAAAATGCTTTCTTTACATAAAAAGGTTTTAAAAGTAAACTAAATAAGTTTTGAAATGGAAGAAAACTATGTTTAAAATCTAAAAATAGACATTTTAAATTTAAAAAATTAAGATAAACCCAAAAAATGAAGAAGTGTTAAAGAATACAAACATTTAGAAAAGTACATTTAATAAAATAATAAATGATGACATTTGTCACATTTCCCACCACAGATTCAGCAAAAACTCTTTTTTTAAAACTTGAAATCAGGTGTGACCAAAACATTTGCAATAAATTTGAGATTCCGCATAAAGAAGACGGAGATTGTTAAAACTATCAAAACATCTAAAACATGGGAAGGATGCAGGTCACATGAGTTTCTCTCCTTGGATGCCCAGTGATGCAGAGTCGTCCACAGAGACGATCGGATTATGGAGCCACGTTTTGATCGTTATTTTAACAGAACGTTTGCTGCTAAACAAAACACCAGGAGTTTTCCTGCAAGTTTCACCAGCTTCAAGTATTTTTATCTAATCTGTTTAAATGTTACTTTGGTGATGGATGAGGTATGTTAAATATTTAGACAGTCAAACAGTTTTCCCATGTTGGTGTGAAAATCAGCCTTGAGTTTTCTGAAATGTGAGCGATGCCATGAAACCTTCTGGTCCTTGAGCGCTCTGTCAAACAGATATCTGAGTCATCCTGAAATGGCTTCTATCAGTTCTTTATCTACAATCAGGACCACACCCTCTGGTGACATCACTTAAAGCAGGTAGACCCTCTAAATACTAAATAGTCTCATGCTAAACTGTAAAAGTTGTAAATACCAGATAATTAGCTGCTAATTTGTCACCGATCTGCAGCAATGTCTCTCCTGATCCAGTCAGAGGACTACTTCCTGTTTCTAGAGGCTCCGCCTGCTTTCAGTGATGTCATTGGTGGTCCTTCCTGTGGATGAATTACCGATAGAACGCCACTTCAGATTGACCCTAACATCCCTTTTAAAGGTGACGCCCTGGTTTGTGGTTCAACACCGCTCATGAACCAATCAGATCTCAGAAACAGAACAGGAGTTTCGATAGACTGGGACTGACCTCAGTTCAGTGAAACTAGATCTGAAGAGGACAAAGAGACAAAGATGAAAGCTGAACTCTTCATTCACAAAATGACCCTTCTCAGTGATTTAACTCCAGTTCGGCCTGTCAAATCTGAACATATCGGAGTAAATCTGGACGTAGAGGATCCACCAGGTGAAGATCAGGAGGAACTAATCCAGTCTAACGTCGTTTTTATCGGATTTTAAAGCCATTATGAACTGAATGCATCTGAATGTGTGTTGACTCAAACAGGTGTGATATTTACCTGATTGGGTGTAGACCAGGTGTTTTTTGGGGATGTATTGTGAGTTTGTTAATATCTGTCCTCTATGGACCTTGTCTCAGTCTGTCCCTGTTTGTCCACTTGAACAGGCGCTGACCCACAACGACCCGTTTTACCTTCATGGCTACGACAGCGACGCCTTGGGGCTGCAGCCCCAACATGAACTCGCTCTACTACAACCTGTGTGACCTCAATGCCGTTTGGGGCATCGTGGTGGAGGCCTTCGCGGCGGCTGGTATCGTCTTCTCCTTTGTTCTCTTCATCTCGCTTCTGGCCAACATGCCGTTCATTAAAACCACAAACTATAGGAGCTCAGTCGGGCTTCAGGCTGGCTTCCTGATCTGCACTGTCGGCCTCTTCGGGCTGACATTCGCCTTCATCGTGGGAAAGGATTTCTCCACCTGCACCTCGAGGCGGTTTCTCTTCGGGGTTCTGTTTGGAGGATGCTTCTCCTGCCTCCTGATGCAGTGTGTGAGGCTGAACATCCTGGTGAGGAGGAATGACGGTCCTCGGGCCTGGATCCTCTGTCTGGGTGCGTTTGGGCTGTGGTTGGTGGAGGTGGTCATTAACACCGAGTGGCTGATCATTACTGTTGTTCGCTATCCGCAATCATTCTTCAACACCACGTCTGGACCAACCGCAGCCCCGCCAAAGCCTTGTAACATCGCCAACCAGGACTTCGTCATGGCGCTGATCTACGTGATGACCCTGATCCTCGCAGTAGTGGTTGCGAGTCTGACCACCATGGGAGGCAAATACTCAGAGTGGAGAAAAGAAGGTGCCCTCATACTGGGGATAAGTTTAGTCAGTGTGGCTATTTGGGTGGCGTGGATCGTCATGTACGTGTACGGGAACCAGCGAACAGGAAGTCCAACGTGGGAAGACCCCACCTTGGCCATCGCCTTGGTGGCTAACGCCTGGTTGTTCCTCACGACCTACATCATTCCTCAGATCTGCTGCCTGTACAGTGAGGAAGAGAGTGAGGAGCACTACGACGGGAACATATACTCGAACCAAGGAGTCGGATACGAGACCATCCTGAAGGAGCAGAGCTCTCAGAGCATGTACATGGAAAACAAGGCTTTCTCCATGGACGAGCCCACCTACGGTATGTGGTCCAAAGAACATCTTCTGACCTACAGGGTCATCGGGGTCATTCTGAAGTGGTTTGTATCAGTTTTTTCTACTTTAGGGCCACACATCCTCACTCAAAGCAGATGGACTCTCAAGAAACAAAAAGTAGTCTTCTGACCGGAGCAATACTCATGGCTAGATTTGGAGAGATGCTGCTGCAGATCAGTGACAATTTAGTGACAATTTAGCAGCTAAGTTTCTGATATTTAAAACAACTCCTGTTCAGAGTCCCAAAGTCCCACTGATGTAAAATGTTATATTACAGCATCTGAAAATACCATGCTATTGTACATACAGCTGCAGCAACACAAACACCATGCATGAACTTAACAAACGACCTCATGCTGAACTGTAGAGGTTAGCTAACAGGTAATAAATCATCCTAATGCATTAGTAAACGTAAGAGTTGTTTTAAATACTGTATCAGAAATTAAGCTGCTAATTTGTCACCGATCTGCAGCAGCATCTCTCCTGATCTGACTAGCCATGAGTATTGCTCCAATCAGTAGACTACTTCATGTTTCCAGAGACTCTGCCCACTCAGTGTGATGTCACTGGTGGGCGTGGTCCCTTACACCACTTCAAAATGACCCAAATTTCACTTTAACTCTCTTATGGTGGAGGCAGCAGTAGCAGTGAAGGTTTGATCCTAGCTGCCAGGTCTCTTTACCCTTACCTTTGTGTGAATGTTGGGGGTAGAGGGGCCCCAGAGCAGATGTAGTTTACCACCACCAGAGTGTGAGTGAGTGAATAATGGATCATCTGTGAAGAGCTTTGGGTGCCTTATAAAGCCCTTTATAAATATAATTATTTTATTGTCAGCATCTCATGGCTGCTGATGAAAAGTCGATGACTCAGAAGCGATTTGCTTTTCCTGCATGACGCTGTGATAACACCCTTCTTATTGCATCCTCTTGCTTACACCACATAAATTTATGCAAAGTTCCTCATTTTTATATGACTGGAAGCAGTTTACTGTTCGTCTAAAGCAAATATTTGAGTTAAAGAGCTTCTGTTTGTGAGGCAGCATACAGGCAAAGGGAGTTTTACATTTGACTTTTGACTCATCAGTCACCTACGTTTCCTCCCAGATCAATGTCCATCAGGGTTTTTATTTCAGAAGGCGCAGAATGAGCTGAACTCTCTAAAAATGCCAAACCAAAGCGAAAATGTCCTTAGCGCGTTGTTTCCTGTCTGCATGATGACCACACAGAATCTGATACGCTGCAGTTCAACACATCAGACAATAAGTCCTTTAGTCTGCAGCCCTGCAGAGCGTCTGGTCACAGCTGATGGCAGGAATCTGGTTCAGTGGCTGCAAATATCACGGAAATTTACAGTGTGTTTGTGGAATATCAGCTACAGAGCTGTGGAGGAGTCTTCAGCCCCTATAGATTGCTTGTTTTTGCTTTTTTAATCACTTAAATGTTTCAGATCAGCGAACTAATATGAGAAAAAAGATATCCTGAGTTATTACAAATTGCTGTTCTAAGATGATTTTATATATTAAGGGAACAAACTAAGTTTTTTAAAGAGTTCAATCCTGACTTAACTGTGATTATTTTATTATCTCTAAAGCTGAATTCAGTTTCACTCTACTGATCACTGCCAGACATGTAGAATTATAAAATCACTTCAAAAGAACCTGCCTGACAGGATGAAGGAGGCTAAAAGAGCTCAAAAAGCAGCACATCATGACCTGTTTTAAAAAAAATCAAGAACCTAGAACAACATCTAAAGCACCGAAGGCCTCACTTAGTTAGGTTAAGGTCAGAGGTCATGATTCAGCAATAAGAAAGAGGTGGGACATAAATGTCCTCCATGAGAGAGTTCAAAGGTGAAAACCTCTCCTGACCAAAGGCTGGTCTCATATTAAAGAGCATATATTAAGTTCTTTTTTTTTTATTATTCTGATAAAACTCTGTCCAAAAATACTATTTGAAATGTTTATTGAGGGTATTTTGTTTTACAATACATTTTTTTAAACCATTTTTCTAGTCAAAAGTGCCCCTTTTTGCAAAGCTTCTCAAAACGCTTTTTTTTTTCATATGTGGACCTGTGACGTCAGCTAAGGGAGCTCCTAGCTAGGTGGCGCTGCTTACAGTGTTGTCAGATGTAGATAAATAAAGTATTTGTAGGATAATTTAACACTCTGTACGATCAATAATCCCATAAATATGATCATTTGAGCCCTTTGTTGTGTGGAGTTTGTGTAACAGATGCTTGTTTTAATCATTGTGTTAGATTTTTTAAAGCTAAACTACTTT
>SSNR01000008.1:1861-12628 GCA_006937965.1 Callopanchax toddi | reverse complement strand
GGGGGGGGGGGGGGGGGGGGATCCAGCTTTTTAGGGTGATTTAAAAAAAATAATAAAAATGCATAAAATCTGTATTATTTGTTTTATATGAGAACATAAATGTGTGGAAGGGTGAATATTTTATTAAATATGACACTGCCAATTTCATATTTCGATGACCATGAACCTTGATTTAGATTGAACATACATTTTCTGTCTATTTTGGAGAAAATGTATGTGAAACAGGGACACCTAGTGGTCAAAAGACTAAAATGCAACAATAATATTCAACCCGCCCTAAACCCAACCCAACAGTTCTCATTGGTTGAACTCTGTGAGACTATTATTTTATTGGTTCTGGGTTTTTTTTCTTTTGTCCAATCAATATATTTGTTTACGTTTACGTAAAGGTCAAAGTTGAAGCTCAGGAGTGACGTCATATGACCTGAACATAAATGAAACGGATATTTTTAACTTGAAAGAGAAGAAATTAAATAAAATCAGAATAAAGTCAGAATGTTGTGAATCTTAACGACACGTAGCCGCTCATCCTGTCCGCCCAGAGGATGTCACGTCTGGGCGTCAAACCGGCGACCTGGTCGGTGTCTTTACACAAGGTTGGCTGCTAAGCTAGCTAAGCTAACAGTGAAATCAGTGCATTTGTTTTTGTTTTCTCTGGTTTACAGCAAACTGTAGATGTTTCTTGTTTCAATTTAAGAGTTACAGGTGTACATTATGTCTTATTTTATCCTGTTTTACAAATGAAGACAGAGAAAAAAGTATTAGATAGATACAGAATACAGAGTAATTAGTTTGATCCAAAATAAGAAGTGTTTTCACTTCTACTGACGTTTAACCCTCTAGTTTCAGTTTATTTTACTCCCCTCTTAAGTCATAAATGTCCACTTTCCTATATCAGCTATAAATGTTTTTAAATAAAACTATTTTAGGGTGGCTGGAGATTTTTTTCCTACCATACATTCCTTTATATGTCAAAAACCAAAATATTAACTTTGATGCTTTTTAAAGTTTCCTCAGCCTCAGTTTAATCAAATCCTTGACAGAAAGACTGATTTAAAACATTTTCCCCAACATTAGTTTTACGGAAAATAACTTTTTGTATATATATATATATATATATATATATATATATATATATATATATATATATATATATATATATATATATATACTAGCATCAGTCACACTGACATTTAATGAGTTAAAATCCAAATAATTTATTTGATTGTTTTCATAAGGACTGAAAAGTTTTAGATCAGGTTAAGATTGATGTGACTTCAAACTTTTAAGCTTAGTTAGAGTTAAACGTGTTTTCCTTGTTTTAGCTGTTTATGGTTTCCCTGCTACACGTGAGACCTGATGGCTTCTGTCCTCTGCAGCTATGGAGGCGTCGTCTTCACTGTGGGGTTGTTCACTCTGCGACCTCTGGACCGGAATCTGCTCCTCCTGGACGGATGGACTCTTCTGACCCAGCCGCCTCAGAGCCAAACCACAGATCGTCTCCTCGGCCCTCTGACCAGGGCCCCCCGCCAGCTCCCACCCACTGCTGCATGAGCGGCTGCCATAACTGTGTCTGGATCGAACACGCCGAACAGCTCCTGGCGTATTATCACGACGGAGGTGACAAGGCGCTTGCTGCTATTGAGGAGAACGTTCTTGATGAGAATCTTAAAGCTTACCTGAAGATGGAGATCAGACTCCTGAAGAAGACATGACACTTCATCAAGAGCAGCTTTGTGTTACTGACAGAACACTTTATTCTCACTCTATTCACCACCATCATGTTTCACTGACTCAAACTGAACGTGAGATCTTATCTGAATAAGCCTGACATGCTTGAAGCTCTGATGAGGAACCAGCCAGTAATTCATGTGTTTCACTGAGACGTGGCTGCAGGATCAGATCCCGACTCCAAAGTCTCTCTGCCCGGCTTTTTAATTTAGAGGACTTTATACTTGGAGATTTTGGTAAGCATCTCCAAATAATTGGACACTACTGGAGGAGTCTTCAAAGAAAATTTTGTACCTCAAGAAAGAAAAAGTTCTCCACCCTGCTTCAGTCAAAAAGCACAATTACTATCTTTAAATGATCAGTGGGACATGTAAAACTAAAGCATTTCATTCTTATTAGGTGTGTTTACTAATGCTTTGCTGTATTTAAATGCATTTTAATTAAATTATGAGTTTCAGATTTCTGTTAGTTGTTTAAGTTTGTTAATTATATTTGTCTTTTAGAATTCTTAAGCTTATTAAAACAAACCAGCGGAAAACTTTTATTTCCCACAGATTTGTTGATCTAATATCTGAAATAATCTTTCTAAACTTCATAAATCAGATTAAATTAGACATTTGATCATTTATTTAAAACAAAAACGTTTTAAATGAAGATGAACACTAGGGGGCGCCACTTAAACATTAATCTGTTCCGCTGAAGGTTTTGACTCAGATTTTATTTGATGGTTTTACTGTTGTGCAGATTTGTCTCAAAAACTATGTCCTCTCCACTTTTTTTTTTTATATATATATATAAAATGCATTTTTGGACACAGTTATTTTTAAAACTATAGATAAAGTGTTTGATTAAATTTTTTATTTGATAAATCTTTGACCCGTCCGGGGTGTCCCCCGCCTCTCGCCCCTTGACCGCTGGAGATAGGCACCAGCTGCCCCGCGACCCTCTGTGGAGGAATAAGCGGCTACAGAAAATGGATGGATGGATGGATAAATCTTTGATGTTCTGATGTAAATAGGATTAAGGAGACTAACTGAGGCTCATGTTATTATTGACGTCAGTCAGTCAGCCTGCTGCTTGAAGTCTCACAGGTCCAGTTCCTCAGGTGACCCTGATGGCTGAGTCAGCGTTAGTCCGGTCCTGATTCAGCTGCAGGCGTGATGCTGATCAGACACAGGAGTCTGAACCTGATCACTCTGACGCCATGAGATAAACTACACAGATTACTGGCAACGCCAAGGCTCCTGAGTCGCTTCGCGTCATCGTAATAAGTGAAAACACAAACCTGCAAAGTCATGCTTTAACTCACATAACTTTTTTGGACCAAATTACCATGTTATTGTCCAAATACATTTTTAAAATAATTGGGAAACAAGCAAGTTTTTCAAATGGGATCAAGCCGCTGAGCAGGAAGTGATTTTATTGTAACTTTCTGAGCTGAAGTTGGTTTTATAGACATCAAAACAGAAAGAACTGTTTCTGATCCAGAATCCAAAATGCTTTCTTTTGTAAAACTGATGGGAAAAATCTTAACCCTTCGTCTGGCAGGTCATAATTATGGAAAAAACATTAAACAGTTGTTCATTTATATTATTATTTTATTTTATTTTTATTATTATTTATATAACAATAAATAGTTTTGTTTTGAAAACTAGACCTTTTAATTATCAGTATTATTTTATAATTCAGCCTTCAAAGTCATAAAGTAACTAAAAGTATCTTTTTAACCAAAATAATTATAAAAATATGAAGAAAAGCTAAACAACATTACGTCACATTATTATTTATATTCATGTAATTTTTAAAATTATTATTACCTTTTGTGGTATTATTACACTCATTTCCTCAAATGAATAAAACAATGTAATAAACATTTTCATTGCTGTTTTCTTGGTGGAGAATAGTTAAATAATAAATATAAATACAAAAATTGAATTATTGGCTGGTATTGATATAACAACTATATAATAATGTGATGTATTTAATTATGTAAATATGTAACAATATAACTAATAAAAAATGTAACTGTCTGTATCTGAAGATCCTCCACCAGGGGGCAGCAGACATGTATAGGACTGGATATGGCAGGTTTTTGATGAAGGTACTAATCCTGATACTGCATCTGGTGGCTTTAAGGACAGAAGTGGTTTAATGCTAATTAGTGACGATGGGCTAGAATGAGTTCTAGAAACAGCTTATCTGATATTTAGCAGATTAAAGGTATTAAAATAATCTAAACTGTGTCTGAATTAAAGAGCAGTTTCAGTTTGGACCAGTTTGACTCCAACTTGTTGACATAGGAGTGAGGAGGCGGAGCCTCTTGTACTCACTCAGAAGACTCTTGAGTATAAGAGGGTCCTAAATCCTGCCTGAGTCCAGCGTATCCACTCATCTGCTGGACCCAACACTCACGTCAGTCATCTGGCTGCTCTTCATCAACCAGCTGGTGAGTAACGTCGCCATCAGGTGGATTTTAATAACCTTTTCATAGAAATCACAATTATTTACTTTTAACCTGCAGAGAATGTTAAAACGACCCAATATGAAGGGGGAAATTATAGCATTTTTTTTAATTTGGGGCAATAAGGGTTATAATAATAATAATTTAACGTGACTCTTTTCCCAATTATATAAAATATTACAAAATATTTGAAAAAACCTGATTGGTTAATCCAGTAATTTCCTTTGCATTGTTTTATTTCTGCATTCATACAAAAAGTTTTCTGCTAAAATGCCTAAAGAAAATCTTTCCTTTTTTACAGATTTGATCCTTTAAAATCTCTGTGATACATAAAAAACTTAAAACGTTTTTACCACAAACATTTGTTCTGCTGAGTGTAAAATGTTTTGATCTTGTTTACAAATCTCTGAAATCTTTACATGAAAATGTAAATTCTCTGTCAGTGAGAACTAACAGCTGAATGTCCAGGGTTTTGTTGTATAAATAATTAGTTTCATTATTCAAATCCAGAATTCTCCAATATTTTTGCTTCCAGAATCAAAACCCTAAAGATTTTAAGGATGTCTTTAATGCACAGAAAGTAAAATGGTTTATTGTTGGTGTGAACATCAAACTTACGGTAAATTTGATGGATAACTGACCTGATAATGTTTGCAGGGACTAAATGAGAGGACGAATGTGCAGCTTTTGTTTTGTCAAACCAAAACATAAAGGGTTCAAACCAGTGGTGTCACTGAGCAGATTGTTCCTTCAGACCCTCAGTGTGAAGCCATATTGTCCTTGCTTTAACAAGATTACACGAGAGAGATCGGCTCAAAACACAGAGGGCGAGAGAGCTTATTAACTAGAGCCAGGGATTATGGGAAATTGGGTCATCTTTGCTGGACATGCTGCACTGTGGTCCACTTGGGTTACAGGGAAACGTTGATTCAGCCATGTGAGGATTACAGGTGATAATGTCAAACAGAGGTGAGAGCAGACAGGATTTACAGCCTGTAGATGAATTTCTTTGTTTTTAAAATACAGATTTCACCGTGACGACTTTACTACTGAGAGGAGTTTCTCACACACACCTATACCTGCTAAGATGAATCTGGAGGCGCCCAAACCTGAGATCAAGTCAGCAACCAGAGTAACCGGTGGCCCCGCGACCCCGCGTAAGGGTCCACCCAAGTTCAAACAGAGGCAGACCCGCCAGTTCAAGAGCAAACCTCCAAAGAAAGGAGTGCAGGGGTACGCCTGTTTTCTTCAGACAATGTCAAAGTCAAATCAAGGTTTAGTTTGTAAACTTTGTTTCTGTTTGCAGCTTTGGTGATGACATCCCTGGCATGGAGGGCTTGGGCACAGGTGAGCTCACCTTAGGGTTTCAAATATCAGTTTTTGACTCTCACTGGGATCTGAGCAGCTTCACATCTGTGTCCTTATCTGCAGATATCACCGTCATCTGCCCCTGGGAGGCCTTTAATCACCTGGAGCTGCATGAGCTGGCCCAGTACGGCATCATCTGAGTGTCTGAGGATCCCAGGCCGTGCACCTCAAACCATCTGCCTCAGGCGCAGACACGGATCTGTATGAGGAACTATTCTAAACAAAAAATCGCAACAAAGAACTGCAACAAACATTATAAAAATGGAAAAAGAGGAAAAAACTGCAAAAAACAAAAGAACTTTTCTTTTTCTTTCACTCTGGAATCTTCTGACTGCAGCAGACACAGAACATCTACTCATGTTTAGGATCCATTCATTTAATTCCCATGACTCCACTCTGTAGATTTGCTCTGTTACTCCCAGAAACATCGGCTATCTTCTCTTTTCTATCCTCCTCATGGAGCAAAACAAGAAATGAAGCAGGAAAAGCAGCCTCACAGCGAGTTAAAGTCACAAAGCCATGCAATGGGTGGGCTCCTGCGTCACGCGTCCCCACGCCTCTTCCAGGCTTCTTTCATTGATGCCGAAACCTGAATTCTGTAGAGAGCAGACACCAGCTTTCCACTGCAGAACCTGTCAGAGGGATCAATCTGATTTAGTTCCCTTTAGCTGCACTTCGTTTCAGCAGAACACCAAACATTTCAAACCTTCATCTTAAAAAGGTCATCTGAAGTAGCTTCTATCACAGTTAGGACCACACCCACTAGTGACATCACTCAAAGTGGGTGGAGTATCTAGTAACAGGAAGTAGTCCTCTGACTGGAGATCATGGCAGATCAGGAGAGACGCTGCTGCAGATCTGTGACAAATTAGCAGCTAATTTTCAGGTATCTAAAACAATTCTTGTTCTAAGAATTCACTTGTTAGAACACTAGAATGAGCCTGGTAACCTTTCAAAACATGACATTGACAGACACTTAAAAGTTGTTGCACAAACTGAGTGAAATCATTTTGAAATGCCCACTTTTCCCTTCTTCTAACAGCATGTAATCCCATTAACGGTAGCTTTCATGTCATTTCTCTCCCCTTTATGATGTTGGTGTTTATGTGTTGTGTGATCATTTTGTGTTTTCTCTTTTCACACAACACTGTTGTGTTCTGTGAGTTTATATTTGGTGTTTTTAAGCTCGTTATTGTAGCTCATTCCTTTCTTTTTTCATGTAAAGTAGAACTTTGCATTTTTACACCTTTTCCTTCATCTGCCATCCATCTTCTTTATGATTCGCCCTCAAATCCTCCTCATCTTCATCATGTTGAGTCCTGCAGGAAGTCCAGAGAAGCTGAAGACTTTTCCCTGGTGATCCAAGCTGAGGAGGAGCAGGAGAACAAGACTGTAGGAGTGAAATGAGGTGGACATCTGAAAACACAAAGATCTGATGAGATGTGTAATGGAGCTTTGTCCTCTCTACAGGATGACAAAAAATAAATTAAAAAAGGTAAAATTCAAACAAGAATCTATTTATTTCAATCAAACTGTTTCCTACAATTATCCAGGATTTTTTAAAATTATTTTAGGTTTGAGTAGAAATGATTTTGCTGCTTTATCCACAAAAAATATTGAATCAACAGCTCAGATAAACAGATAAATTTACTAATAAATTAAGTTAACGGATTTTTCAAAATGAGAGGCAGCTCAGCTGGTTTTCTTCTGCATCATATTCAGCTACATTCAGTTTTATGTAAACAATTAAACACCAGAAAAGGAGAAATATGAAGTTGATTTATCTCAGCTGACCTCACAGAGAAACTGTTACTCCTATAAAAACATTCCTATGACATCATACAATTTGTGTAATAAAGTAAAATATATGAGATTCAGGTCTTTATGATGAAATTATCAGAAACTTACAGCAGCTGCAAAAACTACCGTAAATACCGGTAAATAAATTCTGACCCTCTAACAAAACTATTCAGCATCTCATTTTAAATTACATGTGTGTCCTAACTTAACAGAAAAATACAAAACCTTTTAAGTAAACAGCATACTAAATTAAAATATATACATTACCGGTATTTAAACTGAAAGAAGTGTATGGGCAGAACTTTGTGCCATCAGAAACTGCAGAACAGTCATAAAAAATGAGCAGACCTATGGGATCAGTCAGGCAACAAACGCTTGAGCAAATACATAATCTCGTTTAATGTCAAAACTGTTTGAGTATACATTGAAAAATTAAATGTAAAATGCAACGCAAAAATAAAATCATACAACATTCCACGTCCCTTCCCTGGAACTAACCCTCCACAACAAATGCTGCCCCTATTCTTTATGGACCTTCAAGTGATTTTTCAGAGTTTGTGCATATCCAAACCCTTTACCACAATTATTGCAGACATATGGTTTTTCCCTTGTGTGCACTTTCATGTGCGTCTTAAGCATAGAGCTTTGGGAAAATCCTTTACCACAATCTTTACAATCAAAAGGTTTTTCCCCTGTGTGTACTCTCATGTGTCTGTTAAGCATATACCTTTGGGAGAATCCTTTACCACATTCTTCACAAATGAAAGTTTTTTCTCCTGTGTGGGAGGTCAGGTGCATGTCAAGACTTGGTTTTTGGTTAAATGTCTTGGGACAGTAGTCACAGCTAAATGATGCAGCCTCTGTATGAACCATCATATGTCTTTTCAGACTATGACAGCGTTTAAAACTTTTACCACATTTTTCACAGATGTATGGCTTTTCTCTTGTGTGAACTCTCATGTGCCTCATTAAATTAGCTTTTTGGTCAAATTTTTTGGCACAATATTCACAGTTTAATTGCGCAACACCAGTGTGAATGATCATGTGTGACTTAAGACTACGGCATTGTTTAAAACTTTTCCCACATTTCTCGCAGCCAAATGTTTTTTCTCGCGTGTGGACGCTCTTGTGGTTTATGAGACTAGACTGACTCTGAAATGATTTGTTGCATACATCACAATGAAATGGTCTCTCTCCTGTGTGGACTCTTGTGTGGTTTAGAAGGTTACACTTAAAATTAAATCTTTTTTCACAAACATCACAATTAAACCGTTTCTCTCCTGTGTGAACTCTCATGTGGTTTTTTAGATAAACCTGTAAACTGAATTTAGTGCTGCAGATGTCACAACCAAACTGCTTTTCTCCTATTTGGACTCTCTTGTGCTTTTGAAAATGCACATGATGGGATTTTTGTCTATAGCTTTTACCACAAACATTGCAGTGGAATGGTTTCTCTCCTGTATGAACCCTTGTGTGTTGTGTCAGATGTGTTTGCTGTGAAAACTGTTTGAAACAAACAAGACAAACAAATGGTTTTTCTCCTGAGTGGACTCTCATATGTATATTCAGATATGTGAGCTTGTGAAATTTTCTACCACAAACATCACAGCTATAGGTCTTCTTTTCTCTGTGAATTGTCATTTTTGAATCAAACTTTAGTTTCACTCTAAAACATTTCTTCTTATAAAATATTTTGTGTCTCTGAAGTGATTTCTCATGAAGAAACTTTTTTCCACAGTCGGGGCAGCTGAAGGGGTTTTTGGCAGTGATGATGCCAACACCTGTGTTTTCACCTGATTCAGGGGGACTGCTCTGGTTCTGATTATTCACAGTTTTAAGTCTAGAATGTGACAAAGGTTCCAGCCAATCATCATCGCTGTCTTCAGTCTCAGAGGTGTCTGAAGCTTTTTCATCCACACTTGGATCTGGGTTCCTGTCTGGTTCTGCTCCTCCACTGTTTCCTTCATCAGTTTCTATTTTAATCTGTTTAGTTGAGCTGCTGGTTGAAGTTTCTCCCTCTCTGTTGTCTTCTGTTTTTATTGCATTGTGGTGAGTTGTTACCAGCTGAAATTCCTCTTCATCATCTTCCCTCTTCACAGCAAAAACAGTGAACGGGATGCTGGTGGTGTCGGCCTCCTGCTGCTCTCCTTGACCAATCCAGAGTTCCTCCTCCTCCTTCTTTATGTGGAGGAGTTTTGGGTCTTGCTGGTCCAGATTGGAGCTCCATTCATGGGGAACCTCTTCTTTAATCACTGAAACCTGCTGGGCATCTGCAGAAAACACAGATACAAGAGTAGACAATGGACAACCGTTACTTTAAAGTTTCAGATTTACCTCCGGAATACATGACAGCAGTTATTAGTTTTCCGTTTGTTGTCTTCAAAATAAAAAGGACATGGTAATAATAATTATAATGGACATCAAGACACACACACACACACACACACATATACATATATATATACATATATATATATATATATATATATATATATATATATATATATATATTATGGCATGCCGTTCAGGAATTTAAGATATTTATATTATATAAAGTCTGAATATATTGAATGAAACTTGAACATATTGAATGAAAGTCTGAATATATTGAATGAAGTCTGAATATATGGAATGAAGTCTGAATATATTGAATGAAAGTCTGAATATATTGAATGAAGTCTGAATATATTGAATGAAGTCTGAATATATTGAATGAAAGTCTGAATATATGGAATGAAAGTCTGAATATATTGAATGAAAGTCTGAATATATGGAATGAAAGTCTGAATATATTGAATGAAGTCTGAATATATTGAATGAAAGTCTGAATATATTGAATGAAGTCTGAATATATGGAATGAAAGTCTGAATATATTGAATGAAGTCTGAATATATTGAATGAAGTCTGAATATATTGAATGAAGTCTGAAAATATTGAATGAAAGTCTGAATATATGGAATGAAAGTCTGAATATATTGAATGAAGTCTGAATATATTGAATGAAGTCTGAATATATGGAATGAAGTCTGAATATATTGAATGAAAGTCTGAATATATGGAATGAAACTTGTCAATAAAGTTTTGCCTCTTTGAATAGACTTTGTAGTCCAGCGTTGTCGGACTGGAGGTGGGGGAAGGCCCTCAAAAGCTTGGAATTAAGACGTTTTTAGGCCATCTTTATTTTATATTTAAAATGTTATCACAATGAAATTGACCCAGCTGACTGCATGAAGCTGTTAGGAGACTTAATTTTACTTTAACAATGATTACAGAATTTCTCTGAGACCCACCACCCCTCTAAAAATGTGACTAATGGTTCAGTCCACACCTGCTCCGGTGGATTCAACGGAGCCTCCAATCAGTGTTGCCAGATGTATGATAATTATCGTATTTGTAGGATAATTTA
>SSNR01000007.1:5846859-6029465 GCA_006937965.1 Callopanchax toddi | reverse complement strand
AATCCAACTCCATCTGCCTTTGGGGTTAAAATAGTTCAGTTTTCTGAAGAGTTCTGGTTTTGCTGGCCGAAACCCCAACTCCCAAACCGAGCAGCCACAGCCTTGTTCCCGACGACATCAGTGACCTCAGGAGCGTAAGTCTGACGTCAACCTGACTTCGAACCCATCGGGTCGACCACTCGAAGGACTCGCAGGAAAAACCCTGTTCGTCCATCGTAACCTCATCTCCCGTTGGGCCGACAGCTTTCGCATCCACCCGGCACTGAAGGTTGGTCCTACGTGAACTTTCATGTGGCTGTGACATTAAGAATGATGCATCATTTAATATCTGAACTCTTTTAAACCCAAACCCTTTCCATAAACCTTAGCCTAAATGTTAAATCACTTCTCCTCTTCCAAATTACAGCAGTCAAAATAACCCCCTTTTTACTCATATATCTCACTCTGCAAGCTCCGTTATCATATCTTAAGATTTTAACTATTTGTGTATTCAATATTTCACTTAAACTTCCAGTTAATTCCTCTCACTGTCATAATTATCAAGATGGTTAAAATCACCTGTGTTCATGCATGATTCTGTTATTTGACAAGGTTGCAAACTGTTGATTTGACTGGTTGTTAATAAATATACCCTCTTAGTAATACGTAGTTGTGATGTTTTGAATTGAATGGTGTTAAACTTCATAAATCAAGAATTCACTCATTCAGATTTGTCAGACTGATTTAACACAACAGAAAGGTTTCTCAGGTTATCCTAAAACCTGGGTGGTGCCCCGAGGTTTATTATTAGCATTATTAATAATAATATCACTATTGTTGTTAATAATCCTAATAATATATATTTTATAATTAACATTGTAGGGATTTTATCCTGTTACATAGCATTGCATCTAGTCTCTAGTAATCTTATGTGTATAGAATCTGTGCTTGTAAACTCAAACATGAGATGAGCTAACTGGTAAAATATTTTTATCTCAAGTTCACTTTGCACTAAGATCAAATAAGAAAAAACAACTAAGCTAAACTAGATAAAATAGTCAAAATGAACCAATGAGTCTGCAAGGTTATGATGACTGTTTCTCTTTGAGCAAAGTTTTGCAGGTTATACAGGAACATATTGTAACACTCCTAGTCTCTATCCACCTTTTGTTATATTTAGCCTGGGTTGTGATGAATAGTTCTTTCTGAAAGATGGCTGTTCCTAAAAATAGCCTGCTGCTGCTGTTTGTGCCAGGCATTTCCAGGGTGTCTGCCTGCTCCGCTGACTGGACCTCGCTCTTTCTTCTTCTTTCTTTATCGCATCAAGTTCTTTCTATACCCCCATCTGCACTACACCTGTCTGCACTCACATCCAGATTTTTAGCCCTGAGGGTTGATTTACTGTATACTTGATAAGCATTTTAATGCTTGCCCATTACTGCTGTTTTTGCACACCATTTTTCAGATGCTGAAGTTTCAGTAGGTGGCAGCATTAGTCTGCTCATCAGTGCTAAACACAGCTTGGTTTTTCTGCAGTTATTGCAGTTTCTCTTGGACTTTTATCTTCCACTTGATGCCACACAAACGAGAGGGAAAATAATGCAATAATGAGTAATAATGAGTATGCCTCATCGAAGAAGTTAAATGTTTTTGTTCTCGGATTTTAAATATGTATTTTTTTCTTTTGAAGCTGTTCATATGTTACAACATACTAGTCGGCAAGATGTCTGACACAAAAATTACATGTAACAGTATATTTTATGTAGAAGTCAAATTGGTACATCTTTAAAAAAAAATTTTTTTACATTTCTTGATTTAACCAGTACTGAAAGCTCTCGTTTAATTTTCTGTGGCAGAACAGTTCAGACCCATCTTCAGATTGGCCCTTACTGAGGCATGGTCAGCCACGGTGTTTGTGTTTGAGGTGATAAGATTTCACAGAGGTCCACTCTTATTAAGTGTTACTAAGGGTCATGTCGCAGCTTTATTACTGATTTTAAATTAGCAAATGAAATTGATACCGTGGAAGGTTTTGCCTAATTTATTTGTGTAGAAGAAATTGATGATTCTGTGAGCAACTTCAGATTTAAGATTAACAGCATCACCTTTGAGATTGAATTGCCAACTGTAACCCAGAACTATGAGCCAGTTCTTTGTACAACTTTTAAAATGGGTACAAATTTTTTCCTAAAGGCTGTTGGAGCAGAAGATTGAGAAAAGGATTTGATCCTGAGAATGATATCTAAATGGAACAATTAGCACGGTCCACAGTTTGGACCAAACAGACCTTTTTTCCTCTATCTTCTCCTCGGATGAGAGGTGAAACGTCTTCAAAGAACCAAAGAAGTCCAGTTGCCTTCATTTAAACTTTTTGGATTATATTATGGAAATAATCAAAGATAATAGTATTTTTCCATCTGTAGATCCTCCACCATAGGACTGGATATTGCAGGTTTTTGAAATAAAGTACTAATCTCCCATCTGGTCCCGTTAAGGCCAGCAGTGGTTTGATGGTAATTAGTGACACTAGTTTATGAGGGGTTAAACTCTCTTAAGGGTACTTTGTAAATTCTGCATTTTACTTCACTCTTTGATATTTTGGTTTTTTGTTCTTTTTGACAAAATGTGTTCTTATTTTAGTTTGAGTAGCTTCAGAGGAATAATCCTACTGGATTCTTTATTTTTAAGGGTAAAATATTTTTTTCTTCTAAATAATTGTCGTTTTTTTCCCCTTCTTTTAGTTGTGACTGGAGCCACAGATGGGATTGGGAAGGCATATGCTGAAGAGGTAAAATTCCTTATGAAATAATAAAACCCATAAAGATGTTTAACCCTTGCGCTGTTCTTAATTTGGGGCCTATGCGGTTTACATTTGGGGTCAATTTGTCCCCTAAGATGGTGCAAGGATAAAAAACAAAAGTTTTGTATTTTGAAAAAAGAAATGATTTAATGTAGAATCAAATTTTTAAAAATTTCATGAAATATTTAGACTAAGTTTGTCTTTTAGTTGTGGTAAAGCATTTTTGGACACTAGATACAGTTAAAAACAATAAAATAAATTGAAAAAATAGGCATATTTAGACTGCCATGCTGTTTTTTTGACTTGTATTTATTAGTTTTATTGTATTCTTCTTCTTTTTTCCCCAGCTTGCACGCAGGGGCTTTTCAATAGTTCTGATCAGCCGCTCTCAGGAGAAACTTGATGACGTTTCCAAAGCAATTGGTGAGAAATCTGCCTGTTTTTATGTGAACATGTTTATTTTTTAAACAGGCCACAGCACTGTGAAGTATTCTGCAACGTATAATCACACTGCCACTGATTTTAGGTCAATAGAACTTGTGGGCCAGGGACAGATGACTAATATTGGTTTTGTATTGAACATAAAGCCTGCTGAACTTGAGTTTACCCATAATGCATCTGGACAGTCTCATTTACACTAAGCTCAAAGTGTTAATTATCCAAGTGGCCTAATTGAAAAGTGACTAAATGATGTTTGACTATATTGGATGGTTTGTAACCTTTGTTTAGAGATGTAGAGGGACCCTTTTGACCCTTTTTGAACCAAACTATTTTTAGGTAAAGTGATGCCCTATTCGTTCATTGTTTTAGTGTTTGATCATTTTCTTTTTTCACTGCTTCAGTTTTTCTCTATGTAACTTTTTACATATTTCCTAAAGTTAAACTCCCATTTTTGCCTCCAGCCAGCAAGTGTGGTGTAGAGACCAAGACAATTGCAGCAGACTTCAGTTCTGTAGATATCTACTCTAAGATCGAAGATGGACTTGCAGGACTGGAGATTGGAGTGCTAGGTAAGAGTCTAGCAGGTGCTGAGATCAACTCACTTTTAAGTAATTGGTCATATTCACCTAGAAGTTCAGTGTGGATTCATGCTTCCATGAATTTTTCTATCAGTGCTTTGCTGCCCCCCAAAGACAAAAAAATGAATCACAATTTTATTTCTAAATTTCTGCTCTAATCTATAGTCTTGTATTTTGTTCTTACATTTTTTTTCTTTAACAGTAAACAATGTTGGTGTATCCTATTCTTACCCTGAATTCTTCCTCAACGTTCCCAACCTGGACACTGTAAGTCTATTTATCTTAATAATTATTCTTTATAGATTTATGTCTCAGCATATAAAGAACAATAGTATGAAAGATGACACTTTTTAGCATTGCTTACATTTTTTTAAATAAACAGTAATGATAGTAAGTGCAGCATTCTAATTTTTCTACATTCCTCACTTTAAACATTTTTTTGTGTGTGCAAATGTCTTTCCATTAGGATCTTGTGTTTAACTTTGTGTGTTTGGTCAGTTCACATATGTTAGACATAAGACCTGGTTGGATCAATCTAGTCCACTTTAGAATAGATCAATATTGTGAAAGTGGACTGCTCTGCTTTTATCAATCTTTGCTTCTTTAAACTGCTCAGTTAAAGGAAAGACCAGCTCCTAATTCATTACCTCATTCAGATATGTAGGAGATGGTAAAGGCTGCTAAAAAGAGCCAAAACAGGAAGCGTGTGTGTGATTTACTCGTTTAAAAATGAAAGATTATCCAATAATAATCTTTGACAGCACCTTTGTGATTTCTTAAAATGTCTGTTATGTTTATGTATAGTTGTGCAAACACAACTCGATCTGCAATAATGCCCTTTCTTGTTTCAGTTCATCGACACAATGGTCAACATTAACATAACATCAGTGTGTCAGGTGAGTATTGCAACATGGACCGAGGCTTTTTGAGCACATTAACATAAACACTTTGAAATGCTAATGTTAAAACAACCCAAAAGTGCAGGATAAAACCATGATTGCATTAGGTGATGTCCAGTTAATGCACCTTTAGCAGTAATTACAGTCTTCTTGACTGTGTGGATGATGGGTAGGAAGAGCTGTTTTTGATCTGAGGGCAATGCATTTTTAACCACTTTTTCTTGGAAACACACTCAAGTTCAATAGAATAAAAAATGGTAAAGTCCAGAGGTTGTTTAAGCATTCAAAGGTGCTTTTATGTAGGTCTGTATGGAGATCTGCAGCAAAGTCCAGCTCAGTCTGACTTTTATAAACTTTAAATTACGAGCTTGGCTTATATATCTATGTGGAGTCTTGACTGCCTTTTAAATGTGTCTAAGTGTCTAAAATGGGGAGTGATTCCCTGCCAGTTTAGTGAACACACACACAAAATAGTGACATAAAGCATAGTAAGTCACTCCAGTCTTTTTTTCTCCATGTTCAGAGGCTCCCAGAGCAGCAGCTAAAGTCCTCCCACTCTTATAACACTTAATTTAGGTTATTCAATATTTCTTGAAACGGCTCCCTCTGCTATCATTAACATTTCCTCTCTGTCTTCTCTGACCACCTCTTCACACACCTCCCACACGTGTATGCTAGGGTGGATGAACACAACCACACACAAACCACGAACAATCAACTTTTTTGTCTGACAGTTTTAAGTTTTAATCTTTCCTCTTTTTATTTATTTATTTTTTACAGATGACACGTCTTGTTTTACCACAAATGGTTGAGAGGTGAGTTTGAGACCAAGAGGCTTAGCTACTATATTACAGATGTTGGGGTGGATGTTTATCACAAAGGTACAGTGCTGTAAAAAAGGTTTTTACCTCCTTAAAAATTTCTATTGTCCTTTTTAAAAAAAAAAAAGAAGTTTATCAGAGGACAATAAGACAATAAAACAACCAAAAAATGTAGTGTTGTGAAAAAATAGTTGCCCCTTTACAGGTTTAGCCTTTTATCAAACTTGCATGTTTAAGATCAGCAAATGATAACAAAATATGACAAAAGTAACTCGGGTAAAGAGACAATGCCGTTTTCAAATAAGTATTTTATTAAGGTAAAAAAAAAACAATTATCCAAACCAACCTGGTTCCATTGAAGTAATTGCCTGTCTTTCATGAATTAACTGATCAACCACCTTATTTATAAAGTTCACTTTCACTGGCACACACCCAGGTCTGATTACTGACAGATCTGTAGATCACTTCAATGGATCCTGTCTGACACCATGGAGTAGGCTAAACGATCTCAAAAAGCAACAAATCATGCTCCACTTTAAAGACATTTTAAGAGCAAAAGAACCCTAAAGCACTGCAGGCCTCATTTGGTTAAGGTTGGAATCGGAGGTCACGATTCAACAATTGCAAGGTGATGATAAAAAAAAAACATGGCATCCATGAGAGAGTTCCAAGGCCAAAACCTCTGCTGACCAAAAGGCAAACGAAGGCTGTCTCACATTAATCAAAAATCATCATGATGATCCTCATAACTTTCAGGAAGCATTCTGTGGATTGATGAGACAAAAGTAGAACTTTTTGGAGGGTGTGTGTCCCGTTATGTCAGGGGTTAAACTAAAAATGCATTTTTTAAAAGGAACACTGAACATTAAATTTTTTTGCTGATCTGAAACATTTAAATGTGACAAAATTGAAAAACCAAATAAATATGTAATGGAGAAAAAACACTTTTCAAAGCACTAGAAGATTTGAAAAAAAAAAAATCTCTCTCGTCTCTCATCTTCCCGCCTATCCGGGTCCAGGTCCGGGTCGCGGGGGCAGCATCTCAACTAGAGTCCCAGACCGTCCTCTCCCGGCCACCTCCACCAGCTCCTCCAAAAAATATTTGTATTCTTTAATGCATACATTCTGATGGCGGTGATTTAGGATCATGGTTTTGTTTTGAAAATTTGTTTATAAATTAATTGAGGGACCTGATTTATAAATGGAAACAAACTCAATTTGAGGCGGTTGCTTTTTAGTAACAAAAAAAAATGTATAAAAGATGGTGAGTTTTACTTGTGAAGGAAGGTAAGCTACATTCAGGCATATGTTTCTGCATTAACATTGATAACTATAGCATCTGGAATAAAAGCTGAAATTATTCAAGATCTTCATGAAAATATATTTTGCAGGATTTATTTATGTTTCTAGTGTATTACATGATCGAATGTTGGTGCCAGAGAATATATGCTGCTCAATATAATTTTAAATGCTTTTAAATGGCTTTCATACTCTAGAAATAAAAGGAAATGAAAGGCAAAAGACTGGATGAAGGCACCACAGGCTGAAGCAAAAATGTCATCAGATTGTAAACATTTAAGTATTGATGTTGCTGTATCTTTGATCTTATCATTATCCACCAGCTCTACTTTGATGCACTACGAGTGCAGTTTTGGCTCAGCATGCGAGTACATGCACTACCATATTCTTTTATCTTGCTAGGATTGATTTCAGGCTGAAGTGTCTGTTGCCCCCTTTTTTCTCTCTCGGAGCCTTTCTTTCTGATGCAAAAGAACATTTTTTTTCTTTTCTATGGTTTCCAGGAAGAAGGGGGCCATCCTCAACATCTCATCAGCCAGTGGGATGCACCCTGTTCCTCTCCTCACAGTCTACTCTGCCTCCAAGGTAAATGCAGTACATGGTGTATGACCTACTCGTCAAGTGTTACTTGAAGGGATTCCCGTAGGCGCACCCGGCTTCATAAATGGCTTATGTTAACAAACACAGCAGTACTTGAGGAGAAATCCGTCAGTTTTTTTTTCTTATGAATTATTCTTTCTCATTGACCAACACAGACTGAGGCGAAAGTTAATCAATATGAGAATGTTTACTTGCATGTAGGATTAAATTGACAGACTATTTGAGCGTTGCAATTCTTGAGAATAAAAGTCTTTGACTAACTTGGTTCTCATGTTGGAGTTCAAATTAAAAAAGAAATGAAGCATTTAGCTTAAAAACAACCTGCAGTTTTTACCAGGAACTAAGCATCTTCAGTTCAAGGTTAAATGTTCCAGTTGAAACGGTGCATGAACTCAACATTTACGAGATGTATAAAATCTTGAATCTTGGTTTCTTTTAGAATATATTTTTATCCTGTTGACTTTAATGATCTGCCTTTTTATTAAACAGGCATTTGTGGACTTCTTCTCACGAGGACTGCAAGCTGAATACAAAAGCAAAGGGATCATTATCCAGGTAAGTTAAGCCCAGTTTCTGGTCTTATTTTAAGTCTACATGTTTTAATGTCACATGATTTGTGATTTATGATTTTAAATTCTATATTTGTATCACCCAAGGCTCTTAAAATGTCTTTGAGGTGTGCTTCATTGAAACTTGATGTATCTTTTTGGTTTTAGAGCGTGTTGCCATTTTATGTTGCAACCAAGCTGAGTAAAATCCGACGAGCCACCCTGGACAAGCCCAACCCAGAGCGATACGTCGCAGCTGAGCTGAACACCGTGGGACTGCAGACCCAGACCAATGGCTACCTGCCTCATGCAATAATGGTTAGTCTGGGAATGTAAAAATATAAACACTCCTGCAAAGGAAATATATATATTCATTTATTTTAGAGGGTGGGCTGAGGATGCAGGTTTTGGTTTAACTTTTTTAATATTCGTTAAAAAAAGTCAAATTTGTATTTATTGCATCATACTTGCAGGTGAAAACAAAGCTGAAAGCACCAGCAGGCTACTGTTTGTTAGTTTTCCTCATTCTGACAGCTGTAGCAGCATTTAGTGACCGTATCGAAATCTGCTGTGTAAAGGCTTATCTGATCAGGGTCAGTCTGCAGGAGTCCTAGAACTGTTTCACTCTCCAAGCCATGGATTTAGTAACATTCACTCACTTAGCTTTAGGTCAGGATCAGATCAGTAGTTCTGTTCTTGTTCAGTCAGCTGAAAACTTGTGTGGGTTCTTTCTATAACACGAACCACACAATGCATGAGAACAGACATCAGTTATTTGAGCATACTGATTAAAATTGTCATTACTTCTTTTTGCAAATCAGAAATGCATACACATTTTGCCCACCCACCTAAAATTCAAGCACTGCTCCTTTAGGAAGTCAAAAGGTATTGAAGAGGTGCAAATAAGTTATACCGTCAAGTAATGGACCTGGTGTGGTAATGTGGTAAATTCATGTCATGGTAACAGTAGGAAAACCTCCAGTTTCACGTTCTACAAAATAATTTCATACCAGTTCACCTCCACTCACTGAATCCATGTTGTTCTCACGGCTGCTATAAGCATCTGTTGAAAAGTAAACATCCTTTTGAAGAGATGTGGTGGGATGCTCCACTATCTCTGAGTGATGTGTTCATCCTAAAAACATCATATAAAAGATGATGGAAGCTCGAGTCCAGGTTTCAGTGGGTGTCTTCATTTATCAGAAAGCTAAAGAATACATCATCGTTGTTTTCTCTCGCCAGTTCATCCAGGCCACGTCGGACAGCAGTGGACTATGTGACCTAAATATCAACAATCATGTTTATCGATTATCCATTTGTGTAACAACACAATTTATTACAGCATACAGGTGGTCAATAAATCCTGTTTGGCATAAATGGCTGTCATTAATCCTGTGCAGCCAACAGTTTTTGTGCAGATAGGATAAATTCATCACAGATGTTGTCTGCCTTCAGCTCCTGTATTCCACCAAACCACGAGCAGCAGACGAGTAGTGTTGTTGCGATTATCTGCTAATCCCTTTCTGTTCAGTTGAGTGGCAAAGCTCTTCACGTTTCACAGTTTAAAGCCACAGTCTGCTGGTGTCTAATTTAGTCGCTCCAGAGCTGCAATCTGCAACTTTCTGGAAAAACATCTGCTCGTTTACATTTGCAGAGCCTCGTTTGTCTTCTTTTTAGGTGTAAATACCTGATGTAATAAAACTGAATCAAGCAGGATCAGTCCTCTGAATTGAGATCAGATGTATTTATTCTAAATTTCTAAACAAATACAGATTTGCAAATTTCAGATGATATAAATGTCGTTTTGCTCTTGATACACTACAAAAATGAGTCGGTCAGTGATAAAAGTAAAGGCATTCATCAACTTAAACTGGAATTGTGGATCAAAACAATCATGAATCTTCTCTTCTAGTGTGGATAGGATGAAAAATTAAATATTTAAAGGGAAAAGGATAAGTTCAGTACAAGTATTCATATTAAAAATTTTTTAATTATAAGATAATTACCGGTAATACCCCGTACTTTTACTATAAATCACATTTGTGCACAACCATTCATAAACTTGACTAAATGCAGCATTAGCAGAGAGAGAGAGTGAGCTATACCCAGTTTTTACTGCTGAGAAATGCTGGTTTTCCAAGACAAGAAAGCAGAAAACAATCATCCCAACATATTCAGGTAAATTGAATGGTTTTCTTTTGATAAGGCAAACATATGAAGCTCTTTAATGTCTCAGATCTACAGATTTACAGTCCTTTTTTAATTAAAATCACAATATTTTTGTTCTTTACATTATAATTGTGTGTGTTCATTGTTACACAGGTAAACACAAACAAAAAATCAATAAAATTCTAATTTGTTGTGTCCTGTGACTCATTTAAATGTCCTAATTCTGGCCATGTGAGGAAAATGCTTTGACTCCACTGCTATAGTTTAAAATCACATTTGGAAAAAGAATACACCTCAAAAGTTTTCATATAGTTATTTTAGTGCTGCATGTTCAAATATTTTTGAATCTGTTTGTAGTAATTTATTATTTTTTGCTTAAAGCTGCATTGTGCATTATTTCATCAAGAGAGCAGTTTTTGAATCCAGCATCCAAAGGCTCCTCCCCAAAACACCTCGACACGCTCGTGCGGTTGCGTGCACGTGCACACGGCACATTTCTTCGGTCTGTAAGCTGAGCATAAACTGTGCAGCTCAAACTGTAGGATTTAATCACTCTCAGTTCACAAATCACATTCCCACACTGTACCAGGCTCTGATGAGCCCTCTCTGTCCCTGCTGCTTCTGATACTTAGCTCTGTAGCAGAGAGCTGCTGCGGTACTCTGAAGCTGAACATGACTCGGCCCTGGATGAACTTTTTGAGCAAAATGAACGTGTATCCTTGGCAAGCCTTGCCATTCTGTGAGGTGAAAGGTTTAAAAATAAAAATAAATCCATCATTAACTGAGGAATGGATAAGTTTTTAGTAGAAATTAGCTCTGTCCCTTCCATGAACGGCTGAGAGGTAAACAGAGAAACACACGGAGCGTCCTGTACGAGAGCGCCCCCTACTGCTACAGGTTTGCTTGAAGCTCGTGCATGTTGATGGAAAGTCGACAATGCAGAAATTTGAATTTTATTGGCTGAAAAAGTTTGCCGGTCAGAAAGAATGCAAAGGGGTCTATAGGAGGAAGGAGGGTCTTCATCAGAATGACATGTTGTGGAACTCTACCCATAGATCATAGTTTAGACCTGAAGTATCATTTAAAACATTTAGAAAACTTTGATACAGAGAAAAATGCTCCAGATAGCTGCTTTAACTACTCCATGACCATTTCAGCCACTCATCCAGAGTGCACAGAGTCTGGTTATAACATGGCAGCATCCATAAATAGGATATTTGGGCCATTTTTAATCTTTTTATATATCAGTGACTGAAACATGTGGAACAGTTCTTTTTGGGTTTAGTGATACGTCTGTTTAAAAGGAAATGAAATTACAGCTTTAACTTAAAAAAAGGAAATAAAACTTAATAGAAATTTGTTTGGAACTCATTGGACTCTTAATGAGGTGATTTAATGCCATTTTTCAGCTTTTCAATCCTAAAGAAAGTAATCTGAATCTACTCTGACATTTCATAGGCTTTTACTTTACTGCCTTGTCTACATCAGCTTTCATGAGATTAAGCTTGGATTTCTTCTTTTTAATGTATCATCAAGCCAACCAACAGATAAGCAGCATTAATTACATCCCTTCTCCTGAGCTCTCCTGGACAAATGACTTCATTTCATTTTCAGTGAATTTGTGAAAGACACGCTGATGATGCTGCATTAAACCGCTCCTCTCTTATGAAGAGGACTTAAATCTTGAACAAAATCATCCCTGTCCACTGTGCTACAGTTGCCAGAAAGGTTGTAAAGTTAAAGCTGACTCACCTGACTTTGTGGCTAAAGTAGAAGAAATTTTATTACTGTAATTTAAACGGCCCACTAATGTGCCATATTTAAATTATCTGCAAATGAAGTAAATTTATCCACGAGCCCTAGAGATACAGACCATCTGGCTGTAAAGGAGGGGGCAAAAATTCTATGGGGTGGTGTATGTTGCTTTGCAGACCATTGAGAATAGGTTTGAATACTGCTGAAATGAGGACTTGGAGTTTTATGATCTCGTACGTCAAATAAAAAGCCGTGTAGTTCAGGCATAATTTGAAAAAGGGCATTGGAGGCATTAGAATGGCATTGTTGCTTGAATTTTCCCTTGTACAAACATGCCTGCCACAGTTGTTGCTCCGGTGGGCTGGAGATTAATAATAAATGCTAATCTGTTATTTGTAAATGCCACCAGATGACCATGTAATTTCCCTCTGTAGGGTTGGGTGACTACCGCTCTGCTCCCAGCCAAGATGCTCAACAGCTACATGATGGGGATGGGTCTGTCCCAGCGCGCTCGTTACCTCAAGAAGCAGAAGCAGGGATAGATGGATCTGGATGTGAATGCCGGGAGCTGCAGCAACAGACAGAGGGGACCAGCTGTGTTAATGACGCGTCCAACTACCATCATCATCATGGACCAAGCAAAGAAAAAGTGACAGTTTCTGGGCAACATCTCAGTTTTCTTCCTTCTGAAAGTGATAGATGATGTGAGCCAGGCTTTCAGCTCATTGCATGTGCTCAATCCAAACATTTGTGTAAAAACTATTGGACCAATTTGTGTGGGATTTTTGTTGTTGAGTAAACGGCATTAATTAAACATGGAAACTAAAACCAACTCCCAAAACTGACCATCTGTCTTAACAAAAAGTAAGGAGGATATGAAGTAGGGTTTCTGTGTGGAGTGATGTCTCTGAACATGTGTCTGTGGCTCCTGTGGGTTTAGCTTAAAGCTGATGAAACACTGAAGGTGGAGCACACTTTTTAATGAGTGATCAGAGATCAGAAGTCCCTTTTGGGTAACAAATTATGTCCCTTAACAGTTACCCCCCTCATTTCTTTAAAGTCTTGTTTTACAGCACATGGATTTAAGCCATTATTAGAAACACTAGCCCTATTCTTTCTTATTCAGTCGATGACTTTTAAGCAGTAACAAAATGAAAGAACCACATCTGTGATTAAATAACATTTCGTATGCAAAACAGAAAAAGTGTTTGTTCTTAACCAGCACTAGTAGAGAAAACTAAATGTGTTTGGATTACAAACTAAAAACCCCTGAATCATTCTGATGTTAATGTTGCTCAGAATTGGCATTTTGATCGTTTCTAAAATAAAGTAAACTTGATTCTGATGGAGTTAATTAACTAAAACAATACATTTGTGTGTTTTTTTTAATGGGACCAAATTAATGTTTATAGATGGGGGGGGAAAAACCAAAAAGACTCATTCATTAGTTTGTTCTGTAAAGAGTTTGTCTTCATGTCCTAACTCTGTTTATTGGGTTAAACTTTTGGTTTAAAGTTCAAATGCTGAATTTCACATTTCACCATCCAGGGATGATCTTTGTTAAAGTCAGCTTGGTGATGTTTGGGGTAACCTGAATGTTTAACTCAAAGCATGTAGAAACCCACAGTTGATTTGTTCTCATTTCCTTTCAATAAATATTAATTTTGAATCACTTTGACTCTTCTAATTATTGACTTTTTTGGTGTTAACTTTCACTATTTAAGCTCATCGTCCTAAAGAAAAAACAATGGACTAAATCAGTTCATATTATTCTTATTGCAGAAAGTGCATTAATATATTTTCCTAATCATAGATTCCTTTAGTACCATTTTTACCTTGCGTAAATAGCATTTTAGCTTCTATCTTTTGAGTTGATGATGCTAATCTGTGTTGGCCTTAAGTAAAGA
The DNA here is from genome assembly GCA_006937965.1 of Callopanchax toddi. Taxonomy (NCBI): domain Eukaryota; kingdom Metazoa; phylum Chordata; class Actinopteri; order Cyprinodontiformes; family Nothobranchiidae; genus Callopanchax; species Callopanchax toddi. The sequence goes on along the minus strand of SSNR01000007.1, from coordinate 6,015,669 downwards.
AATAGTTTGACCTAAAATGGCTTTAAGTGAAATGAACTGCAGGTTTTTAAAGCACTAACATAAAAATTTCCCAACACAGAACGTATATAATTGTTTCTAATGGTGAATTTAAGTCAATCTGAGGTCAGATGTTGGTAATAAGTGTTATTCATTGCATTTAAATGACAGAAAGTCAAACTCTTCTGTTTTGTAACAGCTACCTTGCAGATTGAGTAATAATCCTGTAAAACCCAGCAATTGGCCCGCTTCACTTTCCAAAACGATTACACAACTACTCATAATTTTCACAGTCCATATTAATGTGTTGCTTTTTCACTGCTCTGCCTCTTCCCTCCCAAACATCCCTATCCGGTTCCCATGCCAACAGTTTCTGGGAGGTTATTCCGGTGCACTGGTATGGAAACTGCGGAAATGTGTCATCAGTGAGGATGTAGGAGGGGAGAGGAGCTCTGTGCGTGGAGGGATGCCCAAAGGAAGAAGGGAGTGGGTAGCAGAGAGGTATATAAAGACGAGCTCAGTGGTGCTTAAACTCAACGCCTCACACCGACTTGTGCAACTTTTCTGTGTTTTCAAAGCGAAAAACAGATTGAAAAAGGAGCTCAACGGGATCTTATGAAGCAGAACCCTGAGGGACATTTTCAGCAGCTCTCAGCTCTCAACATATTACATTGTTACAGCTTTTTGTCTTTTTTGCATCACCTGTCCCAGAACAGTTGAGACAGCTGATCAGGCAGCAATTTTTCTTTCTTTAAGCACAAAGTTGTAAATCTTGCGTCCTCCGCCGCATCTTCTCTAGAGCCTTCCTGTCTGAAGCTCATCATCCTCACATTCAGGCCTCTGTTTGCCATGGCGACCAGCATGGAAACTCTTCCTGCCCATCTGCTGCCTTTAGTAATGGAGGAGTTCCCCCAGTCTCTGGCCACAGCTTGCGTCTGCAGGGCCGGACAACGCGAACCCCGCCTCCGCTGCGTCCAATGTGGCATCATTGAGGAGGAGGAGGAGGACTGCTCCACCCTGGAGGAGGACCAGGCCCGGCGCTCCTTCCTGCAGACAGTGGAGAGCCTGAGAAGGAGTACCAGATGAGCTCCTCCACGGGAACCTCTGCTCTGACACGTCTGACCCCATTTGGCTTGCCTGCAACCATTTTGGAAACCAGCAGATGTCTGGAAGTGGACTCTGTGGGTGGTGATGTTTCGGTGAAACCATCATCACAGGTGTGGAATATGTGGCAACAGATGAGACTGCACTGAACTGAAACATTAGGAATCATTAAAACTCTTTTGTTTACATTAGTCAAAAGGCACTGACAGCAAAGCAACATTTGGGAAATACTTTCAAAGTAAATTTGCTTTGTTTTACTGCAATTTTCTGCAAAACGTCTCTTCCATTATATGTAATATTTTGTCTGTCATGCACAAAATTATGTTTCTAGAAATTTATGTTCATGTGATGTTGAGTTAAACATATAAAGCTTATATTCTATCAAGTATTTGGTTGTTTGTCTTTTTGTTATTGAGGTAAATGAACATAAATGTCTTAAATGTGGTGTTGAGAAAACACTTTACACCTCCTAAGAAATGTTTCTACCCAACACCAGAGAGTGTGTTTAGAGGCAGGAGGTTGACATGCAACAAGCCATTAGGATGTTTTAGGCCCTTCCATTTGGTGGCACTGTTGACGCACTTTTTGAAGCTACAAAGCCAAAACTCCACTGTTCTACTCAACATCTTAGTTCAACTGCATATTAACACATGCAATTTTTAAATTAGCCCTGCTGGTTCTCTCATAATTCTGTTATCATAAATTTTACCAGTGATTGGTTCTGGGAGAGGCTGCCTTGGATCTTGACTAAAACATCCAGTTGGGTGTCACAGTATCCCTTCTTCTCTTTAACCTTTAAATTATAACTTGTATTTATTTTTTTTAACCTGAAACAGTTTTTTCTACTTTTGTTTCATCCTGTGTCTAATTTATACCCATCATCATCATCATCATGAAGATGTTTTCTGCACAGACAAGTTCCATCAGCATCTTGTTTGGACTCTAATAATACTTTTCGATGTCCAAACCTCATGAAGAGACTTATTGGAAGAATGTTGCTTCAATGATGTTTCCATTAGATTGCAATCTCTTCCTTTCTTGGTGATTTTCAGAGAATGTTCAGAACTGTCTGCAGATATCTGCTTCATAAATGGAATATTGAGATTCTGTATGCCATCTGGAACTTGTTTAATTTTGGGGTGGTTATGTAAGTAACTGCTTTTATGAATTTTCAACGGATGAAAAACATTCTTTTGCTTTTTGTTTGCTTCATTTTTCAGTTCAAAGATTGCTGCTGATCTTTTTTTTTTGCAGACAAATCTTTTACCTGAATTTGTCCCATAAATATTTTTTATAAAATAAATAAACATGTAGTAAAATTATACTAAACATTTCTCTTTTTAAATAGCAGATTAATACTTTTATCTGCTGCCTTCACTCATTCATATTTTATATTCTGTACCTGGGAGGAAGTAGCTCAGTGGTTAGGGTGTTGTTCTTGCAACTGGAGGGTTGCAGGATCAAATCCCCACTCCAGCTGGGTTACCTTGTCATTGAGTCCTTGGGCAAGACACTTTACCCTCATTGCCTGCTGGTGGTGGTGGTCAGAGGGCTGGTGGTGCCTCTGTGTCTGGTTGCTTTGCCTCTGTAGCTCCATCAGCATGTGAATGACTGACTGATGTAAGCATTTTGTAGCCCACTGACTTTGAATAGCGCTATACAAATGTGAGACATTTACATTTACCTTTGTTGACTCACGACTTAGATCGAATCAGCAGTCTGAAAACCTGGAAACGTGTAGACTCTACACGTTTAACTGCAGTGTTTATCTACAGTGTAGAGGGTTAGCAGAACCTTCCTCAGACTTGTAAACTTATTTTCTCCTTTTAAATATTTAAGTTTTTAAGGTAATTCTAAAACATCTCAGTTTAATGTCGTCAGATGTCCTGCTGCACTAAATGTGGACTTCTAGGTTAATCTGCAGAGCAAGCTGCAGGATCTCTCAAACTTTTTGACAAAGAGGAATTTTCCTGTTATGGACAATAAAAAGAAAACAGATAAACATCCCATTTTTTGATAAGGGATTTTTCTTTTTACTGTGATGTGCTACAGAATAATGCAGCGTTTTTAAATTCCTTTTTGTCTAAAACAAGTAGAATTTTGTACATTTTTTAGCTGCATGTAGAAATTAAAGCTAATCTTAGCCCAAAGATAATGAGAGCTGATCACACTGTTTTGTGTTTGTGTTCTCCTTTTGTCTGAACTCATATTTGTTAAATGTAATTAACTATTAAGATGCATTTGCCCATATCAAAGTGAGCAGGTATCTTGACTGAAGGATGCCTTTTGAAAGTACAGACTGCATAAACCTGCTTAAAAAGGACATGCACTGTGCAGCTTTGTTGCTATGCTACATTGCACTGTTTCCTCTTCAAACCAAACAAAAGCATCAGTGTCTGCACTTTTATTTTGCTCTTGCAAACTGAAATAGATACATTTATTCATCACGTTCCTCCTGTTCTATAGGCATTTGCATTTCTTTTTGCATTAAATGAAAGCAAGACAAATTAGGTTTCCAGATTGCTTCAAATCTTTCAAACAACAGCCTGCAAAAAGACAAGAGGTCATCATATTTAACCTTCAAAAGGGGGCTCATCATGCTGAATTTGCCTTTGGCTGAGCAGGTAAACGGTCGTAATGTTTTCTCTTGATATTGCTCATCGTTTTAATGGACTGGTGCCGGGAATCCCTGAGGAAGTTGTTGCTGCTCAAAAAGTAATTGTTTTGGCGTGGGACTAGTTGGACTCTCTGTTTAGGTTTGAGGTTTAATGCCAGGAAGTTGTTAGGACTAAATTGTGTTTCCTTCTGTTTTTTCTAGAAATGTATGCAAATCATTTCAGAGGAAGGCAAATGACAGTTTTCCCATGAAGTTTGTGTCTGTGTAAGTGATAACGTACAACAGCTGACCAATGAACATCTACTGTTTTTTGTATATGACTATGAGTAATTTAAAGTGTTTTGATGAAAAATACAGAATTGTCCTTAAAAAAGGGAAATGTTTTTGAACATTTTCTCTCCTGATGTGCTGTTTTTCTTGCTTGCTCCAAACTTCTTTTAATGCATTAATTGAGCTTCAGTCTTGGGCACGTGGACATAATGTTGTCATAAACCTTCATTACACATTCTATTCATGGGACATTTTCAGATATGATTTTTGCATAACTTATGATTACTGAAAAACTGATGATTTATTCTTAGTAAACTCCAACGCTATCAGCCCCACTTATTGCAGACTTTAAGTGGTCATCAGCTGTTTACTGTGATATTTCTTATACAAACAGTTTCCTCTGCTGTTTTTATCATGACAGGCAAATTATCCACTGCAAAGCTTCTCTGTGTCAGCCTGCCTCTGCTGCAAATCAGGAGGTTTGCTGAGTTTAGATTTTGTCCTTCTCACTTCAGTAAAAGTTTATCCCCCTTGTGGCTTCAGGTGCCTGGCAGGAGGAATGGCCACATGGTGGTTAGTGCCGCTGGCATTGTTTCTAACTCTGCTGCAAACATTTGCAGCTGCTTTCTTGTAGCATTGCATAAAGACAACCCTTAGCCTGTAATCCACCTGTAGGCTTTGAGTCAAAGTTTCCCAAGGGGGGAATTATTATCGTCACTACCCAGTTGCTGTTGTGCTGAGGTTTGTGTCTGCCAGTGGTGAATGACAAGCTCAGAGTCTGACAACAGATACCAATTCTGAATGTGCTCCTTTAATCCAGCAATAAATCAGCCTTATGCACATCCCTGAAAAGAATATTTATATCTAACAATGAATGAACTAAAAATATAACATTCTCAAACTTCTCAAAAATATTATATAAAATTTTAGCCATTTATTTTATTTTATTTAGTTTTCCAGTAAAATTTGATAGTTTTAGGTGTTTTTTTTTTCCTGGAAGAAAAGGTATTTCCTTTTATCTCACTGACACAAAAGTTTGTGTTCTATCCCCACTGAGTATAGTACACAAAGTGTACATTTTAAGGGGTTTATTCCACTTTTTGGGTGATGTTCCCTGTCAAACCTTGTTGATTGTTAAAAATGAATGTGAGACATCGGGTTTATACACACATATAGGGCAATATGACTAGAAGAAAGAAAGGCTGACATTTTATGCCTGAAGACTTTGATAGGGTCAAGGTTGTTGTCTGAAAACGGGATTATTTCCCCCCCAACCAAACAGTTTCTTCCAACTAAACATCAAATAGAAGATAACATAGCAAATTAACATTTTAGAGTGGAGTTTTCACTGAATGAAGGAAAAATTGAGTTTAAAAAACTGTTGCTGTGACATTACAACTTTTTTACATGATGAAAAATGAATGGATTTACAAACAGGTTACTTTCTTGCAAACCTTATTATGGATAGACTTGAGATATGATACTTTTACAATTTATGATTTTCCCGACCATTATCATAATATTTTGATATATATTCACAGCCACGTCTCTGACGTTTAAAAAAATGCAAACCGTTTGAAAATTGGTTAAAAATTGAGCAAGTTAGAGGTATTTAATGGTACATGCTCCATTGACACCAATGTTATAAAAGGGGGCAGCTCGCTGTCACAAGATGGCCGCCGGCGTTGCTACGTCAGGGTCCAGACAAACAGCACGGATAAGATATCTAGCAATGTATATGATATCTATGGTACAAAGCAGTGAACTATCTTGTGACTTTTTAATCTTTGGTTTCTGTTTCTGCTGACACACACTAACCCTCTTGTGGGCGTTTTGTGACATTACAACAAGCGTTATTTACAGTGCTTTTGGTTGGAAAAACCTCGGTATCTGTCACCCTCTTGTGGCAGTAAGGTAAAACTACAACAAGCATTATTCTCAGTGCTTTAAAAACCTTGAAAACTAAACAGTAACCATTATTCAACCTATATTAAACCATACATAGGATGTGTTAAAATATTGTAATTTCTAAAGAAGCTCATTATAAATCAAGGCAGTTTTGTTTGAAAACAGCTAGCTAATAAAGTGAAGTGTATTCAGCAGGATGGTAAGCACGTCGGTCCGCTGGGCTGCACATATTATTTGTGGGGAATGGGGATACAGCGCTACTTCTGCATCCTTGGATCGAATTACTGGTGGGGACAATTCAGTGATAGCTGGGTATTGGTGGGGACACGTCACCTCTGTCCATGCCAAATCTACATCCATGGTGTGGACACAGGGGGGCCACTAGTAAGATTTGCACCTAGGGCACAGAATTTGGTGTTATGCCCCTGGAGGGAGCTAATCAAGGAGACAAGACACACCTGGAGGGGATTAGTGCAGGACACAGGAGGAGGAACACAGGCACAAACTGGACACCAGGGGGCAGAACATGACAGTAGCACTGCCTTCAGTTGATTGATTTCAGTTTGATTTGACACAATTTAAAACAAATAGCCCTGATCCACTTTGACACAGTAATTTTTTTATATAGCACATATGGCATATAGCATCTATTATGGATTTCTGATCAGATATATTGGGGCATTTGAAAAGGCATTAACAACAACAGGAGGGTTAAAAGTATTCCTGAATTAAAGGCTACTCTTGGTGTGACCATGCCTTTAGATTCTCTCCCACAGTCTTCTTTTTTTACAACACCACCACAAGTGTTGAAATGGATGTTCGTTGCTCAGCAACATTTTGAGTCTGTTTTCTTGCTCTAACTGCGTACAGCTTTGTTGAATGTTATTTTGTGGAGATGCAGATCTTAAAATAATAAGTCAAACAGCTAGATGCTGGATGTGTGGGCGTTGTGTATACTAATCATTATTCCACCCCAGTCTGCTCACCAAGCACATGTACCTACATGATTGGACTCGCCCTTCCATTTCACCAGCAAATCGCTGGCATGTTGTTGGGTTCACTTCATTTGGGCATAGCGTGCTATTAAGGGTTGTTTGTATAATTTACTACTTCTAATTCCAAGGCTCAGCCATATTGGCAGGGACATTCAAGACTAAATTGAGTGTGAAGATTGAGAGGCATTAATGTCTGTTGGGCTGCAAGCTGAAAGCGTGCCTTCAGTGGGTTCTCGACCACCACAAAGACGAGAGTCTGAGCAGGATTTGTACGTTAAAGGTTGACTTAGCAAAGTCAATAATTGAGCTACTCTGTGGGACTCGGACCGCCCCAGAGTAATCATCTACTCGTTTTGGCTCTAAGAGAGGAGAGAGACAAGCAATCTAATCTGACAGTGAGACTTGTAAGTGGAACAAAAAAATAGAAAAACTGAAAACAAATGTATTATTAAAGGAACACAACTCAGTGTTCTGAGCTCCAGAAAGCTACTTTGAAGCCTGGTGTTTGTAGTCGGTGTCCTTTGTCTGTTTTGTCTGAAAAAACCTGAAAATGTGATGTTTCCGTTTGTTTGCAAAATGCAGTCGTGGCTTCTTGAAAGCAAAACATGAGAACACAAATCAATTACCTTGAATCTACATTTCATAAAACTCTAAAACCCTGCCTGGTGAATGGGATTTAAAGAGGGATTTCTTCAGTAGAGACAGTTCATGTCAGCTCAACAGGTGACGTTATTGAAGGGAAAAGAAAACGAGGGAAAAAAGGATCGATTGGTCCCAGTCAGGTGGATGGTTTTATACACCAGGATAAGCCCTGCTCTCAGATAAAGACAGTCTAATGTTGCACAGCTGGATCTGTTTTATAGTGACTGTATGTAATGTTTGCAGCAGTGACTGAACACATATGAAGATTCATTTGTTGAAGACTTCCTTTCAAAAGACATACATTTCCCACCGCTTGAAACATTAAACCCCCCACATTTACATAATATGAGCTTTCCTGTTTCACTGCAAGCATTACAGAGAAAAAGGTGTGAGAATATAAAACAAACAATAGAGCAAAGAAAGAGTCATCTAATCTCTATATATCTGTAATAAAATCTTCTTAGAAATGTAATTTCTTCTTTCAAATATGACTTTTGTTTATGTTGACCTTCATATCATTTGGACATTTTGAAGTGTATTTTTATATTTAAATGATGAAAAAAGATCTCTAGATCACTATGAGAACAGCCTCAGTTCAGAGAAATAGCATTGATAAGCTAAAGGCTAGTCTGAACAAAGCTAGAACAATTACTAGTTACAATTTCCTAAATTTCACAGCATTCATTTAAAAAAAAAGTGCTTCTTGTCAGCCTTTATACAATCTTCAGTTTTATTATGTGATATTTATGATTGTAGACAATCAGAGAAGTCCACATAAGTAACTGTACATGAAAACTGTAGAGACTGGACCTGTTTTAAAACTACAGAATACACTTTTGTCTTGGTTGCATTCCAACAAGTCAGCTCATCGATCCTGTAGGATTTAAACTCTTGAAACTATTCAGGATGCTTTAGAACTTTTACATTGAAACACATGTTAAAAATCACTTTAAGTTGAGAAAAAAGCCTCCAAAAATGTTAGACCTGATTCTGATTCTCTACATTTATTATTGCAAGCTTTTTTAAAAGCTGTAACAACCAAAGTCCATTTTCCAGATACAGTATGTAGGGCTAGTTTAAAGGGCAGGTCTTTGAATCAAACTTTGAAAATTAAAATGTTAAAGAAACTTTTAGATCATTCAAAATTTAAGACAGTCAAATCTAACATCTGGATAAATGACATCTATGCTCTATTTTACACTTTTCAAGTCTGGGTATTCATGTGTTTTGTTTGGTGCCATTCTGTCACCATTATGGTGAATAGAATCAGTTTAACAGCAGACTGAGTTTTGTGAAATTACACGTTTTGTTTAAAGCTGTAAACTTTATTTTACAACAAACCCTTAGGGGGTACATATTGGTTAGAGTTTACAAATAAACCTGTCCAATTAACCGGAGATTTTATTCAAACTCAACTCTGAGAGTTTTTGATACAGACAAAAATCTGGTTTTTAACTTTCTTCCATATAATGAAAATGGAGGAATACTATGGAGGTGACTGCAGAATGAAAACATTTTAAATAAAGTTTGAAGATGTTAGATGAAAATGTAGCTGTGTAATTGTTTGATTTTAACATGTGTGAAATGTTTATGTCAGTGATGCCGTTTATAGTAATAAACTGTGAGGATTACATAAAGATATGCTGCAGAGAAGAAGAAGCTGTCTATCTGCTGAGCTGATATGAACCAGATAACCTGCACCAGGAGAAAAATACAAATGTTTTTTATTATTTTCTTCTTTATGCTGGATAACAACAATAATCACTTTTTTCTTTTTATTAAAAATATTACGAAAAAAATACTTATTTATCCTGAAACTGTATTAAACTGTTAAGTATGTTATAATTTTCACTATACTTTTTGTTATTAAGTAGCAACCATTACACATTTTTCATTATCTGTATTTTATCTAAAAATAAATGATATAATAACCTTTGTATTTTACATAGAACCATTAATCAGTTTATTCAAGTTATATTTGCGACTTTCTATTAAACTTTGCATGAAATGCTTTTATCAGCTTTATTATAGAACTATTTTAAATGTAATTGCCAGTATGTTGAGCATCATTTACACATTTTGCTTTGTGAATTTCCTTGCCTCCCAATAAAACCCGTGTTTAACCCACAGAGTTTGAGAGCCTTTCCTGTCTGCGTGACAGCAGTCTATTCATCAGAGGTTGTGTGTTTTTGTAAAGCTGTGCTTCAAAGAGATTAGAATAAAATCTACAAAGACAACCCATTGATAGTGTGATTGTACAAGTACAGTAAACAAACTGTAATTCCATTCAAATGTGCACAGCCTCTGGTTTGCCAGGTTCGTCTCTGAAGAGGGAACATTGTGTTGATGAACAAAAGCACTGCTTTGTTGTTTTTTTTTATCCTCTTCTGCCCTCTCTTTATTCCTCTCTGATTTGGTGACAAATAACCCTTTCTGCTTTCCACAGTTCAACTAATAAATGCACTGAACACCCCAAACCTCGACCCTCACAATCCTCCCGTCACCAAAACCAAACCGTACTATTACATCATCACTCTGCACCCTATAGTTAAAAAAGGGGGTTGTTTTTTTAGGACAGAATAAAAGAAAATTATCTGGTTCTTGTTGGGTTTTAAAATAAGTTAAATGCAGTCATATGAGAATAGCATTACATAGATAATGAGACAAATTTACTCTATTTAATTGTTTATTTAACAAAAACAAAGCTAAAATAGGGAGGCAGAAAGTGGACGTCCTTATCCCTTCTGTCAGCAGGGTAAAAAGCAGCCAGGTGCTGCTAATCAAATGCACTTGATTAAGTGATCCTCAGCAGGTGTGAGCAGCTTTAGAAAGTTTGGCAGTTTGCTGTTCTGGCACATTCAAGTAGGAGATGACACGAAGGAGGAAAGATATCAGTAGTCATCTTAAGAAAGCAATTGTTGCTGCCATTTGGTCTCTGAATATATTATAGATTTCAATGTATCATCACTGCACAGAAAGAAAAAAAATCCACAAACTGAACATGATATGCTGTTGAGAATTTTTTAATCAAAAGAATAATTCTAACTTTGACGTGGGTTTCTGTGGAAATGTTAGGAACTTGTGACTTCTTCTTTTATGGCTCACCTTTAGGAGTCGGCTCTATTGGCTCCCAAATAGCTCCTCATTTAGCTCTAATGTAAATAATCAAGCCCAATGTGGCTAGCACCAGAGTGTTTTTAGCTCATGATTCCTGCTTTTTTCCAATCTCTCCCTGCTTGAACACAGCTGATTTCTTTGAGTGATGAACCGCTCCAGTAGAAAGCAGTGAAGGCTGAGGAGACATTTCAACAGGTAGATTTAGGTGTTTCTGAGCAAAGACAATGCTAACATTTTTACGACAGTGACTTAAAACAGACACTAGGGGGTGCTAAAAACAAGCCCAAATGGCATAGTGTGCCTTTAACTTTTATGCCTTTGATATTTGGTTGGGACTCCTTTGGCATGAATTCCTGCATCAATGCAGCGTGGCATGGAGGCGATCAGCCTGTGGCTCTGCTGAGGTGTAATGGAAGCCCAGGTTGATTTGATAGCAGCCTTCAGGTTATCTGCATTGTTTGCATTGTCCTCTTGACAAACCCCATAGGTTCAGGTCAGGCCAGTTCACTGACCAATCAGAGCTCAGTCTCAAGATGGTCTATGAAGCAGCTTTTGGTTCCTTTGGTAGTGTGAACAGGCACCAAGTCCTGCTGAAAAATGAAATCAGCATGTCTTTTTTTTTTTTTTTTTTTAGATTATGTCTCTCACAGTTTTACAAATGATACAAATTAAGAATACCTCTCCATTCTTTGTAAGTGGGAAGACTTGAAAATTCATATAAGCATATTAAACTCTTGTTTATGCCACTGTATTATTTAACCGCCATATTGTAAGGTAAGTTATTAGTCATTGAGTATAACTAAACAGAAAAATAACTGTCATGATGTACTCTTCATGGTTGTACCAACACAAAGTGCTCTATTCTTTATTAATCACATAACCACGAACAAGGACGCAAAACAGCCAAAGTGGTATTATTTTCTTTGAAGCCATTAGCCTTGTTGATCATAAATTTGTCAACAATACAATTTAAACACAGTTCCCAAGTTATTAACTACAAATTGTACAACACACTCTGAAATGATTAAGCAGTTATCAGCAGGAGAGAACAAAATGCACATTTTTCATATTTTAAACATCTTGATCTGATGCTGTCAAACTGCTCTGTAGCCCCATTTCCTCCATCCACTCAGGAACAACAAACAAAACACTGAAGCTTTGGCTAAAAGCTGTAAACTTGTCTTCAAAAGCAGCAGCTTATTTTAAAGTTTGTTTATTTCACTGAAGTAAAATAACTTAAAATAAAAAAATATAAAATAATTTTACTGAAGTAAAATAACAGTCAATTTTTCTGAATATTTTCTGTGATTAGAGTTTGCACTCAGGTTGCTATGGAGCAGGGGCGGAGCCAGATGGTGGCCAATGATGGCTAAGGCCATACTTTGCATGCAACTTTTTTGCAGAACCCTTTCTACATGTATGTGATCCCATAGGGAGGTGATTAAGGAGAGCACGTCCAACAAGTAGTTCCCCACCTAAACAGATGGTGGCAGTAATACAGTCAGCTTAAATGGCATCCACCAACCCAAGTCCTAGAAGAATTGTTGTAGTTAACATGTGCTCTGAGTGAAGGTGTTGGTGGTGAAGGGTCTCAGTCTGGAGACCCCTTTAATATTTATCTGGCTCCACAACCTCTACAGTATAGAGGAAAGGCACCCAGCTGCAGTTCTTCTTCGTGGGTCAGGAGATGTGTAACTGGCACGTGTCCTGTAATGTTCACTGATGTTACTGTGATGACTTTTATTTTGAAGGAGACCGACTCGGATAACAGGAAGTAGCATGTTAGTGCAGTTAGCTGTATCTGAATGTACGTGGTCTGAGAAATGGGAACAAAAATAAATACACTAAGCGGTTGAGTGTGCTTTATTAAACAAAGCAGCAATCACAACATGTCGTCTGGCAGACATGAGTCCTGTAAGCGAATATCATTATGGTAGGATGAGTGCGTAAGGCCCTGCCTTTCTCGCCTCTGATTGGCTGCAAGTGCTCTCCTACGATTGGCTTTGGGGATTTCAGGCAAGCTCCCACCTTTCGCGGGCGGCCGTCAATGAAAATGTCCGGGTTTTATGGCTTTTCACTGCAAACAGGCACGCCACATACTTAAAGTAACTGGTGCGAAAAAAGCAGTCCGTGCTGCATGTGGCGTCCCTCTCATAGACAGAACAAACAGCGTTTCATGGTGTTTTCTTATGGAATATGACATTAACACTACTTAAAATTTTTCCTCCAGAATAGACATTAGTTTGCTATAGTGTAATGGCTAAGACGCCAGTCTATAAGCCTGGAGATCGCAGGCTCGACTCCACTATAAGAAATGTTTACAAGTTTAATTTTGTTCTTGTTGATTTTTGAAACCCTTTTTAAGGTTGTTATTATGACTTGGTTGATGACTATCATGACTAACTATCATGGTCAGGGTTAGGGTTTAGAATAAAATAAAATAAAAAGGACGAAGCCAAAGATCCTTCTAGCCAATCAGATTGCGAGAACGGCAGGAGCTTGCCTGAAGTCCCCACAGCCAATCGTAGGAGAGCGCTTGCAGCCAATCAGAGGCGAGAAAGGCGGGGCATTGCGCACTCATCCTACCATAATGATATTCGCGTCCTGTAACTAGAGGACTGCATATTTGAATCCCAGTTGATGCATATTTTTAACTTCATTCCAGAGGTTTCAAAGTATCTTTCTTTATTTCTCTATTGTTGCAGTGAAAAACGATAAAACCCAGACATTTTCGTTACTCTGGAAATCCTCTCGGACACCCCAGACAAGATAGATATGTGAACATGTCTGGGGAAAATAGGACATCTGGTCACTGAGTATAGTTTGAGAAGAACTCAGTTACCCAGCAGGCCACAGGGCAGTGGACACTAGCTATGGAAGTACCACTGTGTGGTCATACTGAAATACGTTCCAGAACAAAGTCTGTAAAAGTGAGTTTACACATCTGGTTTGTTTATTAGAAAATTAAGCAAGACAACACAGTCACCCTACCCAACGCAAAGACGAAACAACTTCTAAGGTGCTGTATGGTGGCGCAGGTGTTAGCACTGTTTCCTTGCAGCAAGGTCGCAGGTTCGAATCTTGGCAGTGGCCTTTGTGCATGGAGTTAGCATGTTTTCCCCATGAATGCTTGGGTTTCCTCAGGGTACTCTGGTTTCACCCACAGACTCTGATAGGGTGACTGTAAAATTGTGTAAGTCGGTTTGGATAAAAGTGTCTAAATGACTAAAAATAAACAAGTTAAAGTGCCTGTGACTCCATATTTAAATCACTTTATATTAAACAGGTGTAATCTTTGATGCCTCTAGATTAGCGTTGCACCATTATAACTCAAAATACGCTGTAATTATTTCCTAACGAGCAACTCAGAGATCAGAAGAAAGCGCCGCCTTCCGGTTCTGCTGGGTTTCTCCTTATTTGGCAGCCTGGCACTTCTGCTGCAGTAGGGGGCAGTGCCGTCGCGTGAAAGAGAAACAAAACTGAAACTAAACACTACATGGTCTATGGGCAATGGCGGCGGCACTGCCTCGCTCCAGTTGTCGTGAACGTGCATGTGGGAGGAGAATTGACCATATAAGCAAGTCCGGATCACTATGACCTCATAGCGGGCTGGAGTGAAAAAAACGGTTTGAAACCTGGGTCTGAAATCTTGAAGAGCTTCTCACTGGCTGTACTAGGAGACAGATGGACGCCGTTTTTTGCTCTTTCTGGCAGGTTTAAGGTGAGAACTCAACATTGCAACATGATAGATAAGTCAGAAAACATGGAAACCGATGTCATGGGACTTTTAAAATCTGAATTATGTGACTTGTTTCAAATTGTAAGAATTTAAATTAATGTCACGTGACCTCTGACACAAAGACTTCTGGCAATAAGGTGACGTGACTTCTGGCACAAACTTGGCTGTCCGCCATCTTGTCTGCAGCTGGGTACTCTAGCTATAGAGTGCTCTGGACAGGTTAGCCTGGTTTGTTTTGGGTCATACAGTATACTGTTAGCTAACCTGCTAACAATTGGAACACTTTATTTGTTGCTTACAATGAAACAAAACTTTACCACAGCTAAAGATTTAACTCAAATTTCAAGCAGCTGATCAGAATACTTGTTAGCCTGTTAGCAGGCTTTAAAAACACCACCCAGTTTTAATCAACATGATGTTTAACTTTACCTGTCTTGGATGTGGCCTTCTGATATGCATCTATTTTTCTAGTGTTTCATTCCCTAAAAAACAAAGTTGCATAAAAGCATGAGGTGTAATGCTCCAGCTGATCAATGGAAGTGAGTTCTGGATTTAAATCTGTTTTCTGTTAAAAAGTTCTAATCAGATGTGTGGAGAAGTGTCAGCTTACAGAACCGAGCTTATTATCCAGACATTCATGCTTTTATGCTTTTAAATGTACAATATATTCAAGCTTTACCTCCAATATGGGTGAAGATACAGTCGAAGAGAAAACTCACCCATCGGCCACAGTGAGGCGAGTTCCCAAGTAGATTTCTGCCATTTTAAAACAACGCTTATCTAAAAACATTCATAACAGTTTATGCAAACACTATTTTAGACACCTTAACACTGCTGTCGGTGTCACATGACATGGTTATTCCAGCAGAAGCATTATGTAATTCTGACTGGAAGTGTTACAAATAGCTAGCTGCAAATAACCATAGAATTCTGCCATCTGCATGACAGCTGGCCCAAACTGGGTCATGCAACAGGACAGGGAAACATGCACAGGCACAAATCTACAAAAGGGTGGCTGGAAAAAACCCTAAACCAACAACAACAAATAAAATGTGTTGCAACAGGCCAGTTTAACGGCAGACATAAAGAGGAAAGACGGGGTATGTTATTTTTATGTTTTGTTTTATTTTTCATGCTGGTTGTTCTGTAAAATTGCTTTAGAAGTTTCTATAAATTAAATACAACCCTTGTTACTAAACCGGTACCTTCTCCACTCTTTCAAGTCAAAATGTCTGCTGTAAAATCAGCTTATGCTCCAGCCAACATCCAGACCACAAACTAATTCAAATGTTGTGGTAGGACCTTCAGAGAGTCATGCAGAAAAAATTATTAAAAAATTTATACTGCAAACTTAAAAAAAAATCTAAATATTACTGAAAAAAGAAGACAGAGATCGTCATTAAAACATTTTAAAAGCCAAAAAAGCTCATATAGAAAATGATTATTTCAAGTATTTATTTTACACAGCTTCTTCATTTAGGTTTACTTTGTTAAACATATTTGTTCAATTAGTATTTAACCCATTTTAGACTTAATAAGAACCATTTTTATTATCTGATAAGTAAACTTTTGATATGAGAAAGTGTTAATGTTCTCTAGAGGTGACTGCATGCATCATTTGCCTACGTAGACTGTAATTTACCTTTGCTATAAATTGTAGACTAAGTGAAACTGGGTTTTTTAAATAGACATGCTGCAAGACTCAATTGTCTTTTATATCAGGAATTGCTTACAATACTTAAACGAATAGAAATAGGCACATCCATTGCTATTTTAATCAAATTAAAGCATGCACTAAACTTCAGAGGCCATGTTATAAGGTTGTGTAGAAAGATAAATGCCCACTTTACTTACGTATGTAAACACTGTCCACCAACAAAAAGAGTTCTATAGTTATAATCTCGTTTTCTTTTAAAGTGCCTGTGACTCCATATTTAAATCACTTTATATTAAACAGGTGTAATCTTTGATGCCTCTAGATTAGCGTTGCACCATTATAACTCAAAATACGCTGTAATTATTTCCTAACGAGCAACTCGGAGATCAGAAGAAAGCGCCGCCTTCCGGTTCTGCTGGGTTTCTCCTTATTTGGCAGCCTGGCACTTCTGCTGCAGCAGGGGGCAGTGTCGTCGCGTGAAAGAGAAACGAAACTGAAACTAAACACTACACGGTCTATGGGCAATGGCGGCGGCACTGCCTCGCTCCAGGTGTCGTGAACGTGCATGTGGGAGGAGAATTTACCATATAAGCAAGTCCGGATCACTATGACCTCATAGCGGGCTGGAGTGAAAAAAACTGTTTAAAACCCGGGTCTGAAATCTTGAAGAGCTTCTCACTGGCTGTACTAGGAGACAGATGGACGCCGTTTTTTGCTCTTTCTGGCAGGTTTAAGGTGAGAACTCAACGTTGCAACATGATAGATAAGTCAGAAAACATGGAAACCGATGTCATGGGACCTTTAAATATATTTTTCTCATTCAGACATGACCTAAGAAATGGTTCATTTAATAAAAAAAAGACTGTTGAATTAGATTAGATGACCAATCAGGATGATGTCGCATTGGCAGAGCCATAGCTCTGTCATTTTATCTTGAATTACAATGTGGAGATGTTGACAAAACCCATTTTGCAAGGTCACTTGTGACAAGGAATTTAAAAGAAACTCAAAGTGATGAATTTGACCTCACAGTCTGGGTAGAGGGACAAAGTGAGACGCTCTCTGCTTGTGCCGTTAAACTACAAACATCAGAGAGGGGTTTATTCTTGTCAGTTCAAAGGAAATTGACAATCTGTTATTTTATTTATTGATTATAAAAAGGTAGAAATCCTAAACATTCTAACCCCTTAAATCATTTACACCTTTTTTTATTATATAAAGAAATATTTATCTGAATTTATTAAAATTTCAAACTATAGATGCAAATAAATCATAGAACATGGTGACCTTACACACACACGCACGCACATGCACGCACGCACGCACGCACACACACACATACACACACTAAAACCTGTAAATGCTAATAACAAAACAGGCTAAATGATCTCACATTTATTTAATCGTATTTTTTGTTCCATCATGAATATTAGCAGGTCATTTGTTTTCTTTTTTTATTATTATTTTGCAAATTGCTTACAAGAGAGAGAAGGATGGGCCAATAGATAACAAGTGGATCAGATAAACAAGTGGATAATGTCTGCAGTGGCTCGTAAACAGGTTTCAATTTACAGACTGATCTAAGCCTCACCTATGGTCATGCACTTAGAGGTAGGGTGAGGAGCTCATACTGTACATCTGGGAAGGACTAAGGGAGTAGAGCTGCTGCTTCTGCTCATCAAAAGGAGCCAGCTGACGCGGTTTGCATTGTGGTCAGTACGTCCCTTGGTCACCTCCTGTCGGGGGCCGGTTGAGCATGTCCTGCAGGGAGGAGATCCCTAGATATCCCTGTGACCAAGATCTGAATATGCTGCTAATGATGTGATGGGGTGACATGTAGCTCAGTAGCTAGAGAGGCCGGTATGGCAACCAGCTGGTTAGATCCCAGTTCCAGCTGGGTTACTTTGTCGTTGTGTCCTTGGGCAAGACATTTCACCCACCTTGCCTACTGGTGGTGGTCAGAGGGACTTAGCGGGTGCCGGTGCATGGCATCCCCACCTCCATCAGTGTGCCCCAGGGCAGCTGAGGCTATAATGTAGCTTATCACTACCAGTGTGTGAATGTGTCTCTGTGCATGGGTGAATGACTGATGTGTTGTACAGCGCTTTGAGGAAAGCGCTACAGGCCATTTACTATAATATCTTTTCAAATACAATTAAAAACACAACCATGACTAAAATTTTGCTGCAACTTTATATAACTCACTGGTAAACAAACAATTTTTTTCTTCTGGAATCTTTAACAACTGTGAAGGTCAGCAATACTGGGAGTCCAAAAGAAGGGGAAACCATTCTTGCAAGTTAATGTGTGTTATGTGGTCTGTCTCTGAAGGAGTACTGCAAGATTAACACTCAGCCAGTAAATTATGCTAATTCTTCTTACTCTTGGTTCTTCCTACTCTCAGTTTGATCCTCTTTTTAATGTGAACAAAGTGTAGTTTGTTCTTGGCACTTGTTTCACTCGCCTCCCATCCATTTTAGGAAAGTGCAGGCACTGCTCATCAAGGAAACCGAGCATTCATCAGACAGCCGATTATTCCTTTATTCTTGAGTTTCTCTCTCTCTCATTTGATTTCCATCAGCGGGGACTTGTTCTCTGGCTCTCTCTGTCCCCCCTTAATTAGCGTCCTGACAGACAAAAAGTGAAACTTTCCATAATGAAGCAAAAAGGAGGGGAGATTCCAATTTGGAGTACAGCTAACCCTTTAGAGACGCGCTATTTGATTCTTAATTCATCTTCCCAGGACCACATTAAAAGTTTCAATGTAACAATTATGTGTAGATTTAAACTGTAAATGTGCAGCTAAATTAGACTATAACATTCCAGTAACAGGCTCTGAAGGGACTTTGTGCTCAATAAACTCATAAATAGCTGTATATAGGCGATCCCTGAAGCATGAGGGTGATTAGACATTTAAATATGCATTTTTATCATGAGCAGCTTTTGACAATCAAGTACTTTTTCTTTTTTAAAAGATATTCTATCTTAGAATAAATAAAATAACCTAATTGACAGCTGATCTATTTTCTACCCTGCTCCCCTAAGTACCAAAATATGCTGCTTCATGCAGCCTGAAGGCTTTATCCCTTCACAAATATGACAAAAGGATCAGCTGCTACACTTGTGTTCATTTAAAGCATGCAGTGAATGGGTGATTACAATCTCTATAGGAGACAAACCGATAAGAGGATTGATTGACAGATCAGGGGGCGTTGTTATGGGATGATTTATCTCCAAATGGCTTCTATGGGGTTCACATTTGAGGGAAGATAAAGTCATTTTGTGCCTAATAAGCTAATGGATCCTAAATCCATTTTTTAGCTTGCATATGAGCCGAACACCATTACTCTAATGGTGATGCACAGACGAGGGATGGAGGGAATGGCAGTGAATGTTATTTGAGTTTAAATCCACTCTAACCTCAAACATGTGGGGGGTGGATTAGGACAGAGGATCTGACAGTGTTGTCTTTCCAATTCACTCTGCCTTGGTGTTCTGCATTTTCCTCAGAGGGATTAGACTATATTAGCTGGAATTATGGCAATTTATGTTTGATTAGGGATGAAACCCCTTATAATTTATCATTATTAACATGCAACGTCAGTTTGAAAGTGGTTATTAGTAGTTTTTAATCTTTAAAGCTTAAACAAATTATGTACAGTGGTGTGAAAAACTATTTGCCCCCTTCCTGATTTCTTATTCTTTTGCATGTTTGTCACACAAAATGTTTCTGATCATCAAACACATTTAACTATTAGTCAAAGATAACACAAGTAAACACAAAATGCAGTTTTTAAATGATGGGTTTTATTATTTAGGGAGAAAAAAAATCCAACCCTACATGGCCCTGATTGCCCCCCTTGTTAAAAAATAACTTAACTGTGGTTTATCACACCTGAGTTCAATTTCTGTAGCCACCCCCAGGCCTGATTACTGCCACACCTGTTTCAATCAAGAAATCACTTAAATAGGCGCTACCTGACACAGAGAAGTAGACCAAAAGCACCTCAAAAGCTAGACATCATGCCAAGATCCAAAGAAATTCAGGAACAAATGAGAACAAAAGTAATTGAGATCTATCAGTCTGGTGAAGGTTATAAAGCCATTTCTAAAGCTTTGGGACTCCAGCGAACCACAGTGAGAGCCATTATCCACAAATGGCAAAAAACATGGAACAGTGGTGAACCTTCCCAGGAGTGGCCGGCCGACCAAAATTACCCCAAGAGCGCAGAGACAACTCATCCGAGAGGCCACAAAAGACCCCAGGACAACATCTAAAGAGCTGCAGGCCTCACTTGCCTCAATTAAGGTCAGTGTTCACGACTCCACCATAAGAAAGAGACTGGGCAAAAACGGCCTGCATGGAAGATTTCCAAGGCGAAAACCACTTTTAAGCAAAAAGAACATTAAGGCTCGTCTCAATTTTGCTAAAAAAACATCTCAATTATTGCCAAGACTTTTGGGAAAATACCTTGTGGACCGACGAGACAAAAGTTGAACTTTTTGGAAGGTGCGTGTCCCGTTACATCTGGCGTAAAAGTAACACAGCATGTCAGAAAAAGAACATCATACCAACAGTAAAATATGGTGGTGGTAGTGTGATGGTCTGGGGATGTTTTGTTGCTTCAGGACCTGGAAGGCTTGCTGTGATAGATGGAACCATGAATTCTACTGTCTACCAAAAAATCCTGAAGGAGAATGTCCTGAAGGCCATCTGTTCGTCAACTCAAGCTGAAGCCATCTTGGGTGCTGCAGCAGGACAATGACCCAAAACACACCAGCAAATCCACCTCTGAATGGCTGAAGAAAAACAAAATGAAGACTTTGGAGTGGCCTAGTCAAAGTCCTGACCTGAATCCTATTGAGATGTTGTGGCATGACCTTAATGCCACAACATGTTCATGCTAGAAAACCATAGAAAACCCTCAAATAAAGCTGAATTACAACAATTCTGCAAAGATGAGTGGTCCAAAATTCCTCCAGAGCGCTGTAACAGAGTCGTTGCAAGTTATCGCAAATACTTGATTGCAGTTATTGCTGCTAAGGGTGGCCCAACCAGTTAATAGGTTCAGGGGGCAATCACTTTTTAACACAGGGCCATGTAGGTTTGGATTTTTTTTCTCCCTAAATAATAAAAACCATCATTTAAAAACTGCACTTTGTGTTTACTTGTGTTATCTTTGACTAATAGTTAAATGTGTTTGATGATCAGAAACATTTTGTGTGACAAACATGCAAAAGAATAAGAAATCAGGAAGGGGGCAAAGAGTTTTTCACACCACTGTGTGTGTGTGTGTCTGTGTGTGTGTGTCTGTGTATACTAAGAAATCAATAAAAAGGACTAAATGTTCCCCAATCTGAAGGAATTTACACTTATGACTTTTCTACAAATATTTTACATGTATTTTATTTGTTTACACAGATAAATAAAAATGTCCATACACCTAATAGAAAAAGTCCTGGTAGAAAATTAGTATTTTTTTTCTTCTATGTATGTTTTGTCTAATGCGTTTATACTGTTTATGTGGACCAAAAGGTGTCTGATTTGGGAACCTTGGGGTCTCATCTCTCCTTATTTGCAGATGATTTGGTCCTGTTGGCCTTCTCAAGCATTAAGGCTGCATCAGTGTGTGCTGGAGCAGCTGAGTGTGAAGTGGCTGGGATGAGAGGCAGTTCCTCCAAATCTGAGGATATGTTTCTCAATTGAAAAAAAGATTAAATGTTCCCTCAGGTTTGGGAGTGTCTTTGCTCAAAGCAGAGGAATCTAAGTATCTTTTTCATAAGTGATGATAGGATGGTGATGGATATGGACTTTTCAGTGTCAAGGGCATTGCTCTGGTCTGTTGGTAAAGAAGGAGCTGAGCAAAACGGCAAAGCTCCCGATTAACTGGTCAATTTACATTCCAACCCTCACCTGAGGACGTCTGATCAGGATGCCTTCTTGTTGCCTCCCTGTCAAGGTTTTCCTGGCAAATTCTCGGAGACCCCAGGGCAGAGCAGAAACTTGTTGGCTATCCTTTAAGGCCTGGTAACATTTTGGGAGGAGTTGGAGAGTGTTAATGGGGAAGGGGAGATGTCGGTTTCCCTCCTGAACCTGTTACCTCTGCAAACCAACCTTGTTTACACTAAGAAAATAGATTAAAAATACAGAAGTTTAGCCCATAAATGTGATGCAATGACACAGCAAAAATAAAAGTTATTATGAGAGATAGTTAAGATACCTATAGCACCAACTCTTTGTGTGCAGAATGAATTTGTCCAAAATATTTATCTAAAGAAACATACAGGTAATTTAGAACTGGTGACCAATAAATCTAATATTTTTCAACATGCATGCAAAAAATGAATTTCCTGAACAAAGAACAGCAGTGCTTAACTTGGTGTCTATAAAAAGCATCTGTTGCTTAGCTCTTTGAATCCATCCACACCACAGAGTTGAATGACTTGTCTAGCACCGTGACATTAGACAGCAGGTTTTTGGATGAAAAGGTAATTAATTCAGCGAGCGCTGTGCAACAGAAGCACTAATGATTAGCTAATTAGTGCCAGAGGCGAGTTTTGACACCATTTTCAGCTTTTTGTTGAGTGTGGTCAAGTTGTGAGCTTTTTCTCTCGTGACCGGTTTGGAGAAATGTAATCCTTTTCTCCCAAGAAAATTGTCTAGAATGGAGGTAATGTGAGACTGAAGATGAAAACAGAGTGTAAAGAGTTCACAGCTCCAGCTGGATCTCGCTCAAATGCTGCTCGTTCTTTTGTTATGTGCTGCAGATTTTTTTAAACCCCCACTGTGACTTTTCAGTTCATGAAAGTATCTTTGCACCAGTTTTGAATGTTGCTGGAAAGCTTTAATATCCCCACAAGGAAATTTAAAAATTGTTCTTTATTTTTAACTCAAACACACATAGGATGTATGCATTGGCCTTGACATCATTTCAGCATGCTTTTGTGATATTATAAAATGTATTTCTCTAGAGGAGTGCACTCATTTTTTTTTTGACAAAAGCTTATAAATATAATAGGCAAGTCATTAAACCTGAGAGTAATTTTTTCATTAAGCATGTCTAGGATTAGTGGGACAGTCTGGACTCTGGTGGTCAATCCATATATAAAAACACTTTTTTTACACTTATTTTTCAAGCCCCAAGAACTCTGGGGTTTTAATCAACGAAGAAAACATTCTTATTGAAAAAAGCTGATTTTAATTTTGATATCCAGGTAGTCATCGGGACATCATTTTTTGAGCACATTCTGCTGGACCTGAACCTGACCAGTTTAAATCACAACATTGCTTTCCATCTCATGTATGGCAGGCTCTAGGCATGATGGTACATTAGTTTAGTGCTTCATACCCTGATGTGCCCATGTCTCTTCAACAGAGTAAATCTGAACTCATCTGATCGCATGAGTTTTTTTCCTCAAGAGTCCAATTTTTATTTTCACTCACAAACTGAAGCTTTTCTCTGATTAGTCACACTGATAAGCCACACAGCTGTTCAGTTCTAGTACCTTGAGTTCTCTTTACACTGTATGCTCAAACTTTCTTTTTAGAACATTTTGGCCATTTTGATTTCATCACACATTTAAATGAGCCATGTTAATCTCTCCAAGTCACATTTCTTTACTAATTTGAGTCATTTACTGGATAAATTGAGGCCAAATGTTAATAATTTGAGTAATGTCCCTAATTGTTTTACTTGTTTGATGCAAAGCATTAAAGTTAAGCTCAAAATGATCTTTTCCATCATACCAAACAATGTGAATGGTGCTTATAAATTGACCATAGAAGATTAGGTGTGTGTCTGCATGTTTTTTGTCTTGTGTGTATGCTTGCCCTAAGGTGACCTGTTTAGAACATACCCTATCTTTAGCCAAGTAGCATCTACAGTAGGTTCTGGATCTTCTATAGTTAATAATAGCAGTCTGATAAATCTGTCCATCTACTTATTAGTTTATTTATTCTTATGTTCAGCAAATACAGTACAGCTGATTCAATTGTGTTCAAACATCTGTCGCTTGGTTCCCATAGTTTTTAGAGTGAGCCTCTGAATAAGTGTTACCTTTCAAAAGGGATGAAAATCAAGCCTTTACTTTAGAAGGCCTGAGGCAGTTTTCTTTTAGATTTGCCATGAGGAGGATTTTAATGTAAGCTTTCTTCCAAATACAAGAAGGTAAACCTAATCTGGTCTTGTTTCGATGCCAAAATTGAACCAAACAGTGAGTTGAAACAATGTTTAACCCTGCAAGGAGCTGACACTTATCCATTACTAAACAGGCTATTGTGCCTAAAACAAAATTAGTTGGGTTTTGATGTGGAATTGACTTCTTTCTAAACTATGTATACAATCTTTTAAAAATGGGATGTTTTACCCTTTTATTGCTTTTATAAATCAATAATGAACAATATAATTTGGCTATTTTGACAAAAGATTTGACAAAAAGACCCTGTTTAATGTCAAAGTGAAAACTGATTTCTACAAAATAAATAAATAAATAGTGTAACATAAAATAAGAGATTGCATTCACCCCCTTTAAAGTGACTGACCTAATTCAACAGAGGTTCAGCCAGTTGGTGCTAGTAGTCTCATGATTAGTGGAATGGAGATCGCCTGAGTGCAGTGGCTGTGTCTCAGGTGATTGTACTATAAAGACACCTGTGTTTGGAAAGTCCATTCCCTGGTTAATCAGTGTTCCTGGCTGTCATCAGAGCATGAAGACAAAAGAACACTTCATCAACTCAGAGTAAAGGTTATTGAAAAGTATCAGTCAGAGGATGGATACAAAAACATTTCCAAGGCACTGGACATCCCCTGGAGTTCAGTTAAATCCATCATCAAGAAATAGAAGGAATATGGAGACTATAGTGAGAGAGACCACCAGAAAACTCATGTTAATCAACTCCAGTTTGTCAAAAAGCTTGTTAGAGACTTTATGTTCAAGTGGAAGAAAGTTATTTGATCTGATTAGATCAAAATGGAAGTTTTTGGCCATCAGACAAGGTGCTATGTTTGGCAGACAACACTGCACATCACCCATCCCCACTGTGAAGCATGGCGGTGGCAGCATCACGCTGTGGGGATGCCAGCAGACCCTGGAAGGCTTGTAAAGATGGTAAGCTAAATCTAACTCTCCTGAAAAGGGGTTACATAATAAGTGGTATTCATTTCTGATTATTGTTTCTTTGCATTATATGACTGCAATTGTGGGTTTATTTTGAATGAAACCAGAAGTAATGTGCTAGATTTTTTTAAGGTAGCTTAAAATCGCTGAATAATGAATTAAGGTCATGTCTGTTCTGTGACTGAGAATAAAAAAAAAAAAGCTTATTACAGTAAAAAGGAAAAATGCCTATTTTAGGTTATTTGAGATGGGTAAAAGCAGCAAAGCTGTAACTTTTGTTAATTTAAAAACAATGTATTTCATTCATTTTATTCAAAATCTATAATCCCATATTAAAGAGGATTAAAAATAGAGAAAATACACATTGAGAATGGAGTTAAAAGGTGATGTGTCCTCTAAGTATGTGAATTCTTGGTGAAATATAGTCACATAATTGCATTTTACTGTAAAATTGTTTTATTCTAACATTGAGACTTTGCTGTACTAACTATAGTGACCTACCGGTTAACCGTATGCTGTTATTTTAATTTTGAGAAGCAAAGTTTAATGTTCGACGCTTGAATTAACCTAATTGGATGCTGTTGCATTAGAACATAGACTAAGCCTGTTTTGTAAATGCAGGTCAGGTCTTCTTCTCTTTGATGTGTGGAAAAGTGAAGATCCAGCTTTGTGTCAAATGAGGCTGATTCCATTGACGGCGAACCTCCCAGTCGAGCTTTGAACTACCACTACACCCTGCAGCGGATTGTGTGGTAGGATTGTGTCAGCCCCCTGCTCGACACCAACAAGAGCCAACTTTGGATACTTCTTTGACTTGACTTATTCCCCCCTGACATATTGACTTGAACTTGAGTGGATCTGAAATGAACATTTTCTCAAGAACTTTTAAATTTTGTTTCCAATATTGTTATGTTGTTCCAACTAAAAGTTAGTTTTTGTACCTGTGTCATTGGGTTATTGCTTTTTCTCTCAGCTCCTACGAACTTGGGTAGTGATGTGTACATACCCTGAAGTGGGTTACATAAATGAGCAATATATAAGAAAATCCTGGAGGACAATTTGACTCCATCCACAAGAGAACTACAGCTTGTTTTGCTAGATAATGACCTGAAGCATCCAGCTAAAACTTTACAGAAATGATGTTTCTGGAGTGGCAAACAAAGTCAAAGCCCAGACTTCAAACTGAGGTTGAACAGTTTAGCAAGGAAGACTGGAGTAGAGCTGTAGTGGCCAGATGTGCAAGCCTGATTTGGACCTATCCACAAAGAGTCCATGTGATTCCAGCTAAAGGTGCATCTACCAAATACTGTCATGAATAGGGTGAATAGTTATGCAAACATTTATTTTATGTAATTAACTTTTATTTATTTGTCATTATTTTGTAGAAGTCATGACATTAAAGGGTTTTCTTTATAAAAACTTTTGTCAAAGATGCCAGATTATGTTGCTCATGATTGATCTATGAAAGCAATAAAAGGTGAAAACATCCAAGGAATTGAGTACTTTTTAAAAGTACTCTATATTCAAAAGAGTACCAGATGACTGAGTGAATATTGTTCTTTAAAAACTCTCTACTGTTTGAGCAGCAGGTTGCAAAAGGAGCTCAATAGGCTCTTTATGATTTGTAACAATCAACCCCAGTAAAATACATGGACAATCTTTTTGATTATTACATTCTTTATTATCAGATACCTTTTAGATTCTTGAACCGAGAATATCTATCAAAGAAGCAAATAATTTGATGCGATCTCATGTTTTGGTCCGTTCCTGTGACTGAGCATCTTTTTGAAACTGTTGTTTTCCAAAACCAAACGCTTCCCGTGTTTATATCTTGCTCATGGTCTCCCTCCAGACACCCACGATGGAGATAACGTCTTTTATGAAACTCATTTTCACTCAACTGTTGCTTTTGCTTTCACCTGTGTAATCACACCATCTCTCTGTGTGTTTTTTTTAACTTTTTTCTTGTTGTGAAAATAATCTACTGACTGAAATCCTGAAAGGGCTGCAAGAAAGCATGTTGAAGCAAATGTCTAAATTAAACATGAAATGTAAATTAATTTGATGGAGCATAAATGAAGACACAGCTATATCTACATGGCATTATTATTATAAATACCCACACAAGCACACCTGAACCAGTGATTATTGAAATTTTAGATCTGACTTTTAAAAATGGCATTCTCTTTAATCATACATTTAAAATATTTTTGGAGTGTGTGTGTGGGTGATACTGTTGCCTTTCATTATATTTTATAAGATGCTTACATACCACACTACAAGAGGAGACAAAGTCTCAACTGGAAAAAAATTAATTGGATAACGTTCACTGTTTACACTGCTGGGTGTGTTGCAGAAAAGTTCTGAGAAGAGACATGCTGGGGAAAAAAATCATAAAAATACAAAAAATACCCTCCGAAAACAAACCTAAACACAAAACTGAACAAATATTAAAATCCCGGCATTGTTAACAAATACTCAGACTACCTATCAGCTTAAACACAGTTGTTAGAATAAAAACCAAAAGCAGGTTATCATTTGTTAAGAATGACTTCTTTAGAAGTGAACAAAAAAGGAAGTTACATAATGAGATGACTATTCACAATCTATGATTTAGCTTTTTCTCATCTGCCTATCACACGTTGACTAGAGAAGATGACTCATGGAGGAAAACTGAGTTTTGCCATGAAATAAATTGTGAAAGAATAGATTTAGTCCTTTGTGTCTCTCACCAGCTATGAAATATGATGTAATATTTTTTCTCTGAGCACTTCTTTGGCCTGGCTCATCATCATGTATAGTAACTTCTTTCTGTATGGATGCACAACCAGATTATTTCAGGGTTTTGTTCTGCAGCGTGATGAAACATCAACTAAAACTATAGAATCAACCCCTATTGGACACATGTACATTATATATGCGCAGTCGAATATCTATATATTGTGCACCATATAAAAAAAATTACTTTCACATGAGAATATTACGAGACCACGACATGACTGACTGTTTATATTTTATTATATACTTGTGTCCAGTCCGTGCCTTGTTCCTCCTCTTGTGTCCTGCACTAATCCCCTCCAGGTGTGTCTCGTCTCCTTAATTAGCTCCCTCCCTATATATGCTGTTAGTTCAGTTACTCCTGTTGGTTCTTGTGTTGCATCCTCAGCCTTGTGTCTCCTGAGTTTGTACTGCACTGAAGCTTTTTTGGTTTTACCTCACCTGTTCCTGCCTCTGTCCTCCTGCATTTGGGTCCTGCACTACCCCACACATGACACTTTATCAGTACAATCAGCAGGGCACCACAGATGAATGAACATCAGCTCATTTCTAGATGACCATTACTAATCATTTTTTCTTTTTATTGTAACATGACAAAGTTAAGCAAAACCTGCATCAAGGCAGCAATAGACAGACATTAAATGCTGTTTTGATTCAGGGAAAGCCCTTTATTCATTTTTTCTTTGTTCATTTTAACATGTTTTGATTTAGTGATAAACTTTTGAAAACATTCAAGAACTATTTTCACATTCAAGCACTCTGAGGGTTCTGCTGCAGAAACTTAAATTAATGCAGCAGAGTAAAGCTTTACCAAAGGCACACTAGGCAGTTTTGGCTTGTTTTTAACACCTCCTAGTGTCAGTTTTAAATTACTGTCATAAAAACAAACTGTGGACCCCTCCCTCCGATGTGCGCTTGTGTTTTCAATCATCAGATAAAGGTTTTATTTGTTTCATTGGAGGCCCCACCATAATGAACATGATACAATAGATCTGTTAGCTCATATATTCTTGTGAGATACGTGACTGATAGTTCAGGGCACCTGAAGTTGCAAGTGTGGTATTCTGGACACAAGCAGCAGATGGGACTGAGTGATTTTTCATTAATCCTGTAAAGGTTCATAGTAGCACATACTGGCTTAAGAAAAATATAAAAACGTTACTTAGTGTGCCTTTAAGCAGCCTTCAGATCAACCATCTCATTTTACCATACCATACCATATCATATCATATCATATCATACCATACCATACCATACCATTTTATTTGTAGAGCCCCTTAAAAAACAACAGCATGGTTGACCAGATTGGTGTAAACAAAGCATAAAGCAAAAAGTAAAGTTAACTAAAACACACATAAATAAGATAAAAAGACAGCTAAATCCAACAAACAAAAACATGTATAATGAAATAAGAATGTGTTATATAAAAACTGTTCATTCTGTGTTAAAAGCCAGGGAGTCAGTGAGTTTTTAAACAAGATTTAAAATGGTTAAAGAGTGGGCCTGTCTGATCTCCTGGGGCAGAGCAATCCACAGTTTTGGAGCTGCTACTGCAACAGCTCTCTCACTTCTGGCTTCTCAGTGCACCTTAGAGACTTTTAAAAGCATCTGACCTGCTGACCTGAGTTAGTGCAATGGTATGTAGGGTTGCTGCAGGTCAGAGAGATGAAATGGGGCTGAACAGTTAAAAGATTAAAAAAATGTAACCTTCATATTGGGATGCAACAAAAGCGTGGATTAAACCATCTGTCTGTCTGTCCATCCGTTTTCTTCCACTTATCCTATGTCAAGATGCTGAGAAGGAGATAGTCCAGCCACTCCCTGAGCTGTATGTACTGTAGAGGTGAGCTCAACTACATCCATTTGGCTTCACTCAGCCTCTCACAAGCGCCGCCTCCTTTCCTGCCAGTGAGTTGACATTTCTTGTCCCAATAACCATGATGAAGCCCAGAACCCCACTTGCCAACAGGTTTCCATTGCACCTTAACTTCTCTTCCTGCAGGTTGTGGGTCCACGTAAAGGTGGCCTTTCCTTGCTGAGCCAGGCCGAGTCCCTGGAGCTTCCCCTGAGGCCTGGCTCCAGGAGGGTTCTCCAGTCTCCTTATTCTGGATGACGTGTCCTCTTTAATGTGGGCCTTCTTTATCAAGGACTCTGAATCTATCCCCTGAGGCCAATTTGTGATGGGAGACCCTGCCAGGGGATGACACACAGCCCCTAGGATCGTGGGGGTACTCAAACCCCCTCTCTGCATTAAGTTCAGATCTAGCAGAAGGGAAACATTAATCCTCCAGAAAAAAAATGGTTTAAATACATTTTTAAATCCCATGGTCTTCTATTGAATTTGTAATTCAAAATATGTGGTTCTGTTGTAAAAAAATTCTAAGAATAAAATTATTTTACTTTTTATTTCACACAATTCAGTTTGATAGACCAGCAAGAAAACATAAAGGCCGGTAAGTTTTATTAATCAAAGTACCATTAAATAAAACAATGTAGTGTAGCACCATGAGCACAGGACTGACTGCTGTAAAAATGATGCTACATAAACCTTACTGCTGCTGTTAAAAATGTAGCTTGTGGTGTGGTTTTCTATGACTACTAATTGTAGCTTCCAGACAGAACCAAACTCGAGGACTGAGGCTGACTGACACCAGCTCAATCCGTACAAACCAGAACGCAGTCTCATTTAAATTTGGCCTGGCATCAAGTTACTTATGGCATCAATGTTAATTAGTGAGAGCAGAGCTGCCAGCGGTAGCGTTTGTCATTTTCATTAGCATAAGTGATGTTCACTGCGAGCTAAAAATGGGGAGTTGCTGTCTGGATGTTTTGTGCGACACCTTAATCTGTTTCTTTCTTTCTTTTTTTTGACCTGCATCACCTCAACACTAATCCTAAAGACTCTGGAACAGCATTATTGTTATTTTAAGTGTTTGTTTTCTCAAACCCTAACTTACCATATAGATTTTCAGACTGAAAACATAACAGACAGGATCATTTACTTTCTGGTAATTAAACAGCAACAACAGTCCTCTGAGGGACACTGACTTTGTAAACTTGTTAAAGCTCATTAGGGCAGAAATGAACTATTTCTCTTCCACTCGCTTTTCTCTTTACATTATATGTAGAAATACCTACTTTTTATACAATCAGCCTTGATTTATGTGTAAGCATAATCTTGAGAGAAATCATCAGTGAAAAAGTTCAAAGTGCCAGTAATAAACCAAATCACATAAAACAAATTAAATTGTAAAAAAAACAAACTTTTTTCATGCATACTGTTGTGGAAAAATAAGATTTAGTGACACGTCTATCTGAGTTTCTGACAAGTTGCACTTTGCTCTGATACTTAGTTTTAGTACTGACCAGACTGAAGTCATCGTGTGTACTGGTGAGCTCTAAACACATGTATAAGTACAACCTCTTACTATTATAGGGCTGCTGTAATGTCGAATTTACCATGAAATAATCTGGCTCACATTTTTCTTTACATTAAACAAAGACAAAACTTAGGTCTTCATGTATCCCTTAATACTTTTTTTTTTTTTGCAATAAAACATATCTTCTTCATAAACAGCTAAGCAAAATGCATCTGCTTTTTTGATTGTTGTTAGAACTGTACTTATTTTAATGAGCTTATTAGGAATCTTTGAACACTGCAGGGTGTGAATATGGGGGTCTTGGGTTTCTGCCACTGATATTTTGTGTGATGACAATTTGAACAGTTTCAAACAAACAACGTTCACTGTACTGTTTGAGCCCTGTTGCAGTTGGTTAAAGCTACAGCTAATAACTACGGCTTTGAAGCTTGACAATGCTGGACTATAAGGTTAAATTCTGTGAGGCATTGCAATTTCTTNCTGCATCTTAAGAAACTCACTACTATACTGGAAACATCGGTATAACGCATTATGAAGCTTGATACTTGGTGATGTAGTTCTTGTGCTAAACTACTTGCAGTAAAACTGGTGGACACTATAGCTGCAGATGTCTGACAAAAACTTGTTGAGCAAGTTTCTGCTAAGTTATCCTTGATTATGCAATCAGGGACTGAGCTCTGAGAGTGGGTGGGCAGCAGCTCTGCTGTCCTATTTATAGAGGCTTACTCTGTAGGGCTGAATGGACTCATTCTTATTAGCTGAGCACAGAGTGTACGGGCAAATTATTTCAATTTCAGGACATGGAAAAGCAGATATTAATGGCTGCACTCTGGCAGAAAAATAAAATTGACTGAAAATGTATTGTGAATAACCTTTTAGATGTTGGGTTAACTGTTTGTAAAAAGACTCTTCTTCCATGATTCAAACTGATAAGGCACTAAGTCACGAAGTTAAAAGAAAAGCTTTATTTGTTGTGTTTACTATCAGAGAAACCAAGATTTGTACTTTCGGTAGTCAAAAACATTGATGTAATAACTGTTTCATGCTTTAGTTAAACATGAATAAGCTTCAGCTGTTATTTCAGGACAAGCATAAGCACTGAAATATTAAATTGATTTCACAATGGAGAAACATATCCCAACATCATCAGTGGAGAGGAAGCATTTCAGAGAACAAACACGGTTCCACAACCTCTGTGACCTCCTTTAGGAATTTAATGTGCGTAACAAGGTTTTCTTTTAGAACGTAACCGCGAAGAGCTGCTGTTGTAATTTTATGCATGAGCCTCTCAAGGCTGGAATATTAATGAACATAAATAGATTTAGTGTGCTAAAACAGATTAATCGTTATAATTTGTCACATCTGAAGAGAGAATATAATTTATAGGTAGATTTTAGGTCTAAAAAGTTGAAAATCAAAATAAGTAAACCGAAATAAATAGACCCAAACCTTGAAAACAAGCTTTCCATGTTGCAAATATGAGTTTCAAATGATTACTGTAGCAACAACATAAAAACTTTTACAAATAAGTAGTCCAACCTTTTGTCTGAAATCAGCAGGAAAAAAGTTGGACAAATGACAATACCGGCTCATTTAATGCTAGATTAAGTTGGTCTACAGGCACAACAAGGGTTCTGATCATAGTACAATCTGTTCAGTGATCTTGCAAAAAAACAAAAAAGGTAAATAGTCTTTAGATTACAGTGTTTTTCATGCAGCAGTATAAGTCTTCCTATCAGAAGTTTATATTCCCATGTTTATATATAGTCCTGCTCAGTACTTTAAAATTTACTGTTGCACACAAATGAACAAATTCTAGACAAAGTTAGAGTTCTGTGTCTTGCCAAGAAGTCTTCAACACTTTGTTGTTCTGGGAACTGAAGTAGCTACAGATTTCCCAATTAGAGGGTGACTAGTCTCCCACTCCTGTCCTGTGTGAAAAGGGAATTAGAATTAAAGTGATAATATGCAACTTTTTCATATTTTAAAATCTTTTCCTTGAGCCAGTCTGTGCTAATATGACCCTTTACAGAGTTAATGAAAAGTCACTTAGCCCCATCTGGTGATTAGATCCGGAATACCACGATTGCAAGATCTCCGTGGCCGTCACGGTACCCAGGAAGTCACGTGTCTCACAAGGGTTAGGCTAACCCAATGTGGCTAGCTGTTACGCTAGCTCTGGAGTGTTTTTAGCTCATGATTCCTGAATTTTTTTTCAATCTCTCCCTGCTTGAACACAGCTGATTTCTTTGAAGGAGTAAATAACCTCTCCTGTAGAAAGCTATGAAGGCTGAGGAGACATTTCAACAGGTAGATATTGGCGTTTAGAAGCTGAAACAATATGCTAACTTGTGTAATGCAGTGATTTAAAACGGACACCAGAGGGAGCCCAAAACAAGCAAAACTGCATATTTTCACTTTAAGGAAAGACACTTGGTGGCAAAAATCAATACATCTGGAATACATCTGGATTTTAAACTGTAGAATACTTGTTTTTTCTAATCTGTTGAACATTAGGACTGATCATTTAGACACCACCCATTATGCATGTCCACTAATTTTAAGTGACATCTTCATTCCTACCCAATGTTATGTGTTTCTCCCAGGTGGCTGTTGAGTCCACAGTTTCCTCTTTTAGCAATATGTTTAGCTGGAAATGTTTTCAATATATCAGATTCATATGAATTATTTAGATGACACACTGAATTCCATTTTGTTAATTCAATAGCTATATAAGTAAACCCAGGGTTTGAGTTCCCATGTGGCCCTGTGCAAATTCCCAACACTGTAGCTGTTTGAGCATGCACTTGTTAAAGACAAGAAATGCTAATAGTTCAATTTTATGAATTAAACAGCTATTTTGTTACCTAAGTATCTGCCTGGACCAACTAGAACAAGCTTTCTATGGTCATTTATTTCTAGAGAAGAATAAAAATATGTGCAAAGTGGCAAACTTTAAGATAAAACCTTTTTTATTTATGTCATTATCTGGAACTTTTTGAAAAGTACAATATTGTGACATTAAATTTGTGGCATTTGTACTATTTTAGGGTTCTTAAACCTCAAGTTTCGGTTACATAAATGTTTGTTATGTCTCATATTCATCTTAGATTTTTGTGCTACTCTCATGACTATTCTTGCTGGTGATGTGTAGTTGCAAACAAACTGGTGCTGTGTTCTGGATTATTCAAGGGATTTTTTCTTTTCTTTTTTCCTTATGCATCCATCCTTGTGGAATTAAATGTAAGGATAAGTTATAAACGGGGCTGGTGCTTGACTTCATCAACACTTGACTGTACTACTCTACCTTTTTAAAACCTAAGGCACATAGCCTACTGTATATCAAACTCAAGGTCTAAAGACCAAATGTGGCCTGAGAAACAACTTCATCTGTTCAGAAAAAAAAAAAATCATAATTATTACATTTTCTATCTGGCTTGTGGGCGTACAGTACAAATACCATTTAAAATACAAGTCCCAGAATGCAGTGGGACAAGTGGCCTCTCCCTCCAGCTGAAGTAATTCTATCATGCTGTTGGGATTTCTATTGAGGGATGAAATATTTCCATTGGAAATAATCAATAAAAAGGTTGTGATAAATTAATATTGTTTTAATTTGATCTCATATAAATAAAAAATATAACCAGTGGTCCTCTGACATCATAATAACACAAAGAAAGTCATTTGTAAATAGTGTTAAAGTTATGCATAGAGTTTTTCACATAAGACATCCTTAAAACATGTGAAACTTTTCTTTTTCTCAATCAACTGACTATTGTTGGCCGTCAAACTTTTAATTTTTATACACCAGCTTAGATAATGTTCAAGTAAACTGCAGTACTGAACATTCATTAGGGCTTAGTGACAAAAATATTTGTCTAATTATTTGTCCAAGAATCTCTTCATTGCACATTAGTGACAACGAAGAAAAACCTGAAGAAATTCCAGTTTCTTGACAAGAAAAACATAAAAGTCTGTTGTTGTGTTGTTTTAGTTTTATTCTTGACTTTATTAATGCTGTGACCAGTACTTCAGAACACTACACATAGGACTGCCAAGTATGGACCATATAAAAACAGGATACACATATTTTCTTCATGTCTTTAAATTTGTAAGTGGAGCTCTATCCAGATCTTCACATTTGACTACCGTATTTTTGTAAAACTTAGCTGACTGACCATTAAAACTCATATTCTACTTTTAAGGACACAAGCCTTCCAATTACCTGTTTTCTTGAATTTAAAAAGCAAAAATACATGGACTTATTTTTTCTTCATAAACTGATAATTAGGCAGAGAAATGCTCACTGAATGTGAAAGAAAATGTCAGACGCATTTCCAAACATCATCATTATGCCCGTCCTCATTACACAGTTACAGATTTGACTCATGAATCATAAAAAGTAACAAACATTAAGCCATCAAGTCTAACAAATCAATCAAATTGATTCATAATAATGCTCATTTGCAATGAAGCCTAAATTTTCCAATTTTCTGTGCCTATAGGTCATAACAAATTAGAGGTGCTGTCATTCATGCAGCAAACTTTATTGTCAGCCTCGTCTTTCAGAGAAACTCCATGATGTAATTAATTGTGCTCCGGAGCCTGTTCTTTGTCTAATTCTACCAGTTGTGGTGAAATTTCTTCATTTGAGTGAATTTTATTTTCTTTCAAAAATGAATTTGTTGTTCAGGCATTTGAAGAGGTGATTCTTATCACAAAAACAACAACAGGACTGTATTGTGTTTGAAGACAATGATGAGAACACATTTACTTTAGAAAAAACTTTCAATTTAAACATTCCAGTACAGAGGATTCTGTATAGTATTTATGTACATTGAGCTTTCAGTGTTTTTCTTTTGAAATGCAAATATTCCACATGCAGCACAATGTTGTACTCTCTCACATGTAGCTGTATCTTTTTAAACTAACTAACTCTGTGAACATAACTGGGCCTGTGGGTCTGTTCCTCTCTGCAGGTCTGAATCATGACTTAAGTTGGAAATTCATAAACGGAGTGATGGAAAAATAACTGCTAGACACAAAGACTAAAAGCTAGACAATGATTCTGGATCTATAACACTGTATGCTGATTGAATGCTGTGCCAATTAGATATAAATGCATAGAACTGATCAGAATCAGAATGCTCTATTTGTTCATTGAACCAGCAACCAGGTGCAATGAAATACGTTGCAGTACAACCTGACCAAGGTCAGATAAACACACATAACAAGAACAAGTTGACCGTGGACACTGCCAGGAGGCAGTCAACCTCCATCTACATTGCCATGACTAGAGAGGGAGCTAGCTGACTTCAGGAGGCCAAATTCAGATAATCGAATGTTTTAGGAACAGGCTAGAGATAAATTTTCCTCTGCCTTCTGTCCTTTACCAGTCTCTGACCATCCAAACATCAATTAAGGTTATTAGAGTTAATGTCCATCAAGCCGTGCTGAGAGTTTCTCCTCTTTCTCCTAATTCTTCATGCCTCTTAACAATGTTCTAACATGGTATAGCTATTTATATAAAAAAAAACCTGGAAGAAATTAAAAAAGTGGTTGTCCTGCAGTCCTCTAAAAACCTCAGCCAATCATAAGTTTCAGACTGAAAGCAACTATTGGACAATCCGGCTGTCTGTCTCGCTGAAGCGCCTCACTTCTGCACTTCCTTGGATCCTCCATTCATGCGTGCTGAGCATTTTTCAGCAGAACATCCCAGAAGTGAGAGAAGGACAGAAATGGCCACCTGTTACTGCTTCAATTTTAGGAAAAAATACCCGAGTCCCAAAAAGAAAAACACATTTTCAGCTAACAGAAAACAAAAATCGTTTGGACGTAGAAAGAGGAATAACCAGGGTGAAAATTAGCTTAGCATTTCAATGGCTGGTGTTTTGCTCTCTTTTGTTACTGTGGCAATGTGCGGTCCCATTATATGTTTTGCCAAGTTTGTTTTAGCTGTCTCAGCTCTAACTGTGCACACAGGATATAGGGTGGTGCTAGTGATGCGCCCTATTCTGTGTGTTTGCCAGGCTTGGGATTGGGCCTGATTTTTTAGTAATGTGTTCAAGGTTTGCACACTTCTCCTGTGTCATTTCCTTCCTCGTTTGGGCTGCATGATGATGCAGTTGTTAGCACTGTTGCCTTGCAGCAAGAAGGTTGCAGGTTGGAATCCCGGCTGCGGCCTGTCTGCATGGAGTTAGCATATTCTCCCCATGCATGCGTGAGTTTCCTCCGGGTACTCCGATTTCCCCCACAGATCACAACATGCCTAATGGGGTGATTGTTAATTGTGCAGGTCGCTTTGGGTAAAAGCATCTGCTGAATAAATAAACATAAATAGTCTAGAAAATGTCTCCTCACTCTTCTCTCTCAATTCAGATGAGGAAGAGGCCTCTCAGGTTCTCATCATGTAGAGCTGTGTAGCGTCTGAGAAGTCGCTACACAGTGATATACAGTATATATATGTCCACATATACAGTCTGGCTTGCCAGGCTACTTCTGACACAGATCTGGCTCAATCTGGCTGGCTTCACCTCTCTTCTGGTTGTGAGAAGCCACTGGTTTGTCCCTGAGGTGCAGGCCTGTTCTGTTTTCCCGTACCTGACCCATAGCTTGACTTTTAGCATCAGTGCAGCAACATGGCTACAGCATGACCCCAAGCTGAGATAAAAATTAAAACTGATGCTAAAGTCTAGCAAACAAATGTGTTAGACACATCTGCCAGATGCACCACTTAATAACTGCAGCATTTGTAAAACGTTAACAATAAATGAATAACAATAATGTTAATTTATAACATTATATAAATACCCAGCCATGCAGGTGCAGTTCGTGATCAGAATGCAGTTCTTTTTCTTGTTAACAATGACTCAGACTTTGTACATCTCGGTCTTCTTCCCTTGTCTTTGATTAGACAGCACCTCAGTCTTCATGGCCACAAAGTTTTCAATGTTATAATCGTGCAATAATATGTCCTGAACATGCCTGTCCGTTACATAGCTGTAGGCATCAGGGGTTTGAAGGATTTTAGGCTCTTCTGGGAATAGAGGCTTGGTGTGTCAATCAGGTAAGAGTGGATGTCCGGCCACTGAAGTTTGGACCATTTTTTCTCGTCATGAATCAACTCACCTGCCTGTAACGCGTATGGACTGTTAAGACGTGTCCCATTGACTAATTTCAATTTTGCAGTGTAAATAGTTTTATCTCTAGGGGACAAACTGTTATAATACCCCGACTACATCACCGACAACAACGTGACCACAATATAACAGCAAATAACAATGGGAACCGGAGCAAGCCGGTGTAGGTACCACATCTACTCGGCCTGCCAGATTTGCTCGGGGCCTGCGCCTACCGATTACTTTACACAAGCTGATTGGCTGAACGTATGACTAACGTAAGTGACGTCAACACATTCGTAAATCTTACGTATGCACGTTAATGCTGAAGCTTTTGATTGGTCCGGACATTCGTTTGTAGTCCTTCACTGGAGTAAGTAAACTAAGAAAGTAAGTACATTTTATTTTTAAAGCGCCTTTTGCAGAAACAGATCACAAAGCGCTGTACAATACAGGTATAATCAAATATTACAAAGCACAGGTGAATAAAACATTAGCAGGCACAAAATGTAATCAAGATCACAAAATATATACACAGTCAAATCTCTACATGTTCAGTTAGGGAAAGCCTGGATGAAGAGGTGAGATTTTAGGTGTTGTTTGAAAGCCTCCACAGTGTTGCAGAGATGGAGTTTCAGAGGCAGGCTGTTCCACAGTCTGGGAGCCAGAGCCTGAAAGGCCCTGGTCAGTGAGTAAGGACTACAACTTTGTTTGAATGAATCTTTAGATTTATTTACATCAGAACTAAGGAAATATACAGAATAATCCTACATTTATGCAAATGGTCAGGCCTGCTAAATATATAAATACATTTAAAACATTCACATATGAGAACTGTTGTGCTTATTTGACACAGTCTGATGTTTATTTGATGTAGTTTCAAAACAAAGACAACATCGTGTTTTCATTAACAAACTACAGATATGAAGAAAACATTTAGGCGGCAAGAATCATGTATTTAATAACAAACCTGCTAAACTCTTTCCAAAACGTGTGTGAAAGAACAGTATAAATAGGGGTTTACAGCGTATTTTGTCCAAGTGGCTTTGCCGTAGTGTGACGTCGTCGGTAGGAGAAGGACCCCGAGCCGATCTGGCAGCCCGAGCAGATGTGGTACCGACACCGGCTCTCATTTCTGCACTTTGGTTGCACAAGCATTCACTTTGTTTACAAACAAATAATCCCTTTATAGGGGATCTCTTCACCATTCTTTCATTTTGGTAGTCTAGCAGGCGTCTGAATTTGGAAGTTAGCTAAATATTTAGTTTAAAACTCCAACATTTATAAGTAGATATAAATATTTAAGTGTAAATATATATATATATCGGTATTAATGATAATATTGGAAACCAAATGTGAAAAACAGCTAGTAATTTGTTAATGTTATTTTACAGTTGGTGCCAATATGTTATACTTATTAAGAATATGTATTTAGCTTAATAAATCCACATGACATGTTTTGAATAAAACCTCTTGATTCTTCAGTGGCCGTTCTTACCAGGATTATTATTTTTTTGTTGTTGTCTAAACTCTTACATGCTGTTATTTTTTAAAGCATTTTTCTTTCCCTGCAAACATAATGAGGACATTGACACTTTTTGGTACTTTTTTCTGACATGTTTACACCCAGACATTAAATCTGTTGTTGACTGTGTAATTTCACACAACTGTCATCACTTCCCTCACAATAATGCCCCAACATTGGGTGTATTAGCAAACATTCATTTCTAAAATAAGCAAACAGACCTTCAGATTCTGACACATTTCCTAAACAGGCTGTAATCATTGTTCAGAAGTTATTTTGCAGTGAAGTGGTTTGTTTTCATTGGTGCATTAATTCACCTTTGACCTGGCTGACTTGTTTCTGTTTCAGTTCATGATGTCGTTTATTACCAAAGATGACTAAACAGTCTAGAGAAAAGGCTGTGGACTTATTCCTTTCATTAAAAGATGGATGTAAAGTTACAGTAGTCTCACCAACAGGCTTTGACCATGGGGCCAAGTCTATGATTGAGGCCAAGCCCCTCAAAATGTGTAGCGTTATCAAACAACATTAATGCAATTATTAAAGGTGAAGCCCTCTATGGTGAATGCCAAGTGCCAACTCTGATTACTGGCTTCTTAAAGCAACTCTAGTCTCTAAAATCTCACAACAGTTTATGATTTTTTTTAATTGAACATTGTCAGTTTAGTGTTACACTGTTAAATACATGGATTTCTATAATTATTTACATTGAACTCTATGGTTTTCCACACATAATGCTAAAGTTATGCAAATGGAACTCTGTGGTTAGTTTCATGGAATTTGATGAGAGTAAAATGCAGCGTTTCCATTGTACCCTGGGGTCACTTCCAGCAGGAATGTCTTACCTTTTCTGCTGAAATAACAGTGTAATAAAAAGCAATGTCTGTGGTGGGAATTTTCATAAAATGATGTCAAATGAACCACGCTGGAAATTAGGAGTTTGGAGTCATATTAAGGTCTTCTTTCGTCTTAGCTGCATTCAGACTAATTGTTATCTCATTCCCCTCGTTGAGGCATTTTATAATAAAATAATGTTTACACAGAAATACATTTCAAAATTGCCATAAAAGCCCTTAAACCTTCAGTGCAAAATGGTAACTAGTGATCCCAAAAGCCTCCAAAATGTTTTGCGAGGGTTGTGTTTTTGATTGTGGTTTCACCATCATTTAGTTGCAACATGGAGAAACGACCTAATTTCAAGATTCACTGAGTAAAACTGATTTCACAATAATGCAGCAGCTGAAGCTGATACTTGCCTGCATTATACAAGAATAATAAACACAACAATTAATCGGTGAGTTTCCAGCCTCAGAAAAACAGTCAAGTTTTACAGTTGTGCCAGCACTTTCTGTTCTGCAGGAAGGAGATTTTTATCCACACATAAAGTGTGGAACAAGAACAATGGTGAGTTTGATTGATTCACCCAAATAATGAAGCAGGGTCAGCATGCCCTTCATCTTTTAAACAAACAAACAAAAAAAATAACCCCAGAGTTCACACGACGAAGGCTCGATGAAATGTTTTGATCATAAAGAACAGCTGAAGACATTCAGTCACAAACTTTACCCCACAATTATTGCTGCACCAGGACTTTTGAGCCAATCTAAAAAACAGATAAAAAACTTTGATTTGTAGACTCCTGTGGAGACCGGCGTCAATGTGCTGAACAAAGTTAGGTCTCTGAGACCCTGAGACTGAAAAGAGCTGATTTGTTTTTCTGTAACACAGCGGTCAAGTTTTTCTTAAGTACTGAATAAAAAAAGGCTTTTTATTTTCCAATAAAAGAATTTGAAACACTGAGGAGAATCAAGATACTAAATTTAAAGCATCAATTAAGAAGTGAATTGTAAACATCCTGAAATCTAATAGTAAGCTACCTCAGACATCCAGCCTTAATAATCTGATGCTTCATTTTTGAATAGCGCCATAATTACTGTATGTACAGTTTACTTTGCAGAAAAAGGTTACGATTTTTCTTCACTTTGACAGAAAACGAACAAGCTCCTGCATCAGTGCCATTTCATAAAAGCAGCATTTCTCATTTATATTTGGTCTCATCTTCACACACAGTTCAGTGAAGAGCAAAGTGATACCCGTGGGGTTGCTTATGGCTCATTTCTTAGTCTTGTCTTGCGTTCGTCGCACACAATTCCATTAAACGGCGAGCTCTTTTGAGCAGCGCATGCTCTGTAATGTGCAACACAAACAAATGTGCCCTTAATGCACATACACACATGCACTTACACACACCCTGAAGGCTTCTTTTTTTTCTAGCAAAGGAGTGTTCACTTAGCAGTGTGGCAGAGTGCAAAGATTGGAAACTCACTAGGTAGAAGGAAACTCGTGGTAAAAAATGAAAGGCTGTTTGATGTTAACAGAGGAATCTGTGCACTTTGGTGACGAGACTGATTGGCACTCGAGAGATTGCATCAAATTAGATTTTCTATTTTAAGGAACATGGCTCTAACATAGTATTTATTCAGAGTGGGAATTTTTTTTATTTGGAATCAGATACATGAAGATGAATTTGAGCATCTGCAAGGTTTGAGTAATATCAAAGTGTTAAATATACCACAGTTTGAGGAAACCGAAAGGGCATGACTTTCACTACCTCGAAAATACATTTGAAGACATTTAATAGGATGCATTGTGATCCAAAACACGTTCCTTCAGAAATCAGCCATGATATAAGTAAACTGGCAGGAGAAGACAGAGTGCTGAGATGTGAAAGACCGCGAGCCTCAGAGGGAAATGAGAGCTTTAATTGCAAATTTACTCCCACACACTAACTTGCCAATATACATTTATTTGCATTGGCTCTCTGTGCTAGAACTTCAAGTGGCAGACTGTTTGGTTATAAGAAGCCATCCTAAAAAGAGAATGGCTCTAAGTCTGCATCCACTCATTTTCTCATTGACATTCAGGCATGAATGCCAAGCATAAAACAACCTTCAAAACCAGACATGCACATCTTAGAGGTAAACCTTAAGTACTCTTTACCT
Organism: Callopanchax toddi; assembly: GCA_006937965.1. NCBI lineage: Eukaryota > Metazoa > Chordata > Actinopteri > Cyprinodontiformes > Nothobranchiidae > Callopanchax > Callopanchax toddi. The sequence continues at coordinate 5,972,703 of SSNR01000007.1, read as the reverse complement.
CTAAAAAAAAAACCCCATAAGACTTCTGTTTACCTGATAAGCAAATATATGTATAAGTATATGTATATACAGTGCTGTGAAAAAGACTTTTGGGAAAATGTTCTGTCAGCTCACAAGACCAAAGTGGAACTTTTTTGGCTATATAAGACATATCAGTCAGTGAGTAAAATAATAAATCAAAAGCATTCTATACCAGAAGACAACTTCAAAACTACCACATTGCAGTACATCTTACTTAGCCTATAATGATGACATCATCAGCATACTAAAACTCTTCAAGTTATGACTCTGGTGTTTCACTCAAAGATCATCACTGACCCCTACTTGGCCATGCATTAGAAAACTGCAACTGGCCCATCACTAGGTGTCATTTTTCAGAGGCATCAAGCATTTTTGTCATGTTTGGGGTTTGTATTGAGATAAAATTTGGTTACGTTGTGGGGTACCGCAATTTTTCAGTTTGTCATGATGCCGCTGCAAAGTGATGATTTGGCAGTATTCACTGATATCAAATAGAAAACCTGGTAGATCAACTTTCAGCCCAATAGGAAAAGTACAGCAAATTATATGTTTCTCTTTCGATTTTTACGATTTGATTGGTGCAAATTTTAATACAAGATACTTTAAATCAAACCACAATGCTCTCCTTGGCATGATCTTTACCATAATCAGAATTATTTATATTTAATTGTGTTGCAAAGTGTTTACTATAAAAAAATTACCAAAAAAAAAAAAAAAGGATAAAAGTTAAAGTACGCCAACTGGTTCAAGCCCTTGAAGCTACACGACAGAAACATAATCTAACAGATGCTTCCTTCAGTCAGATGGCTGATTATTCAAATCTGGCTTCTCCATTCTACAGGTGTCTTTAGGCAAAATGTCAAACCTCACAATACCTCTGATTCACTAATCAGAGTGTGAATGCTGAAGAAAACCAAAGTTCAATGTAATCGAGTGAATTTGGCTGTGGTCTAACCGTGTTTTCTACAAGTCTGCATTACTAGAATAATACCAACCTTTGTGTTAAACCATGAGACAAACTGACATCATATCTGTGAACTGTAACAAGTATTTTAGCAATAATATAGTCACCATTGTTAAAATATCATCTCAGCAGTGTGAGAAAATTGTTTCTTTTTTTAACCAATAAAAATCTCAATGCTTTGAAATTTACTCATAGTAAAATTGATCCTTGATTTGAATTACTTTTTATTGGCTAAACAACCCTATAATTCACAAGTGGAATTATTTTCCATTTATTAGATGGGAGTGTGCCAACCCAACAGCGTCCGTTTTTCCCTCTAAAATGAGTGATTAGTTACATTTTTCCCCAGGAAACTTGCTTGAAGATTATTAGGTAATTACCACTGAATGAAAAGACGTGAATATCAGACCTCGTTTCTTTTTCTTTTTTGTTTTGGTGTTAGGACAAAAGAAGTGGTGTTAGAGCTGCTTTGAATTCAGGAAGCCTTGAGGTCCTCTTGAAGATGAAAAGTCATCACAGAGAATAAAATGTTCTTGAGGCAGTTTTAGGGAAAGCAAGTAGAGATGTATCAGAAGCTTCTATGAGTCATGTGAATTAATAATAACACAAACTGACTTCGGACAATTTTGGCTTCAGGATGCAAACAATAAGGTCTTCATGGTCAAGAAAATGGGAACAATTCAAAATATGATGAAATTATTTAAAAATACGATGAAACATCCTTAATAATAAGTCAATTAAAATACAAAAATACTCCCCAAAAACCAATCTATGAGTCATGTGCCAATTAATAAAAATAGTCTAGATTTTCTGGTAGTCACACCTTCTCATTGCATGTAAGGTAATAATAATGTAAAATTCTATATCACACTTTCTGATTTTGAGGCCAAAAACAAGAACATTTCTGGCAGCTCTGTGATGCAGTTTGATCTCCATAACCAAGTGTCTGTGAAGCTTGATGTCGCAGACCTGGCATGAACTTAGAGTTCAGGATGGAATAAAATCAAAGTAAAACATCAAAGAAAAAAGTAAAATATATATGTGTGAAAACAGGCTGATAAAGTAGAAAGACAGAGAAATCTTGAAAAATGAATCAATACAGAGCATCACAAATAGCTCTGAGAGTTGTTCTTACACTCTGGCTGGAGAGCAGGAGCTGTGTTTGCTGAGATGCTTCTGGTCATGGGTTCAATATGTTCAGATGTGTTCCTGCAAATGAATGAAGAATGGATAAAAGTGCACCTCAGTTAAATTTAATACAACGTTTATAAAAAGTAACACCTCATATAACACCACTCGGTAGGCTTTCTAGGTTTCTGCAGTCCAACGTGTCCATATTTGACCCATATGTGATAATTTCATGACAAACTGGACAGCAGACATCCAATCCATTTAAAATAAATCCAGCACACTATCATATGTGGCTTTTAATTGGATGCATATCTGATTTTTTTCACTCTGATTGGTCATGTCACAATTCATTCTGTTACATCACTGAAGCCTGACAGATTTTACAAATCTGCACCAGAGGAGGCAGGAAATGAAGAGATCAATTGTAAACAATGGACACAACAAGCATCCCTTCATCACTTGGTGATTATTTTGCTGGCTCTGATTGCACAGCTCCAGATTTTAAATGCTGACGTGTGTAACATCCACTTCCATAAACAAGTTTTATTCTGGGTCACTTCAGAGCTGTAGACTGTTGACACTAGAGTTGGATGGTGATTGCATTTAAATTATAGTTTGAACTACCACAACAAACAAACAAAATAACAACAAAACAAAAACCAGCACCTCCAAGTCTGAGACCATGGTTCTCGACAGGAAAAGGGTGGATCACAAACTCCGGGTTGAGAGGGAGGTCCTGCCTCAAGTGGAGGAGTTTAAGTATCTCAGAGACTTGTTCATGAGAGAGAAATGGAGGGAGTGGGAGATCAACAGGCGGATTGGAGCAGCGTCTGCAGTGGTGTGGACGCTGAACTGGTTGTGGTAAAGAGGGAGCTGAGCTAGAAAGCAACCGGTCAGTCGACCTCCCAATCCTCACATATGGTCATGATTTTTGGGTAATGACAGAAAAAACAAGATTGCGGATACAAGCGGCCAAAATGAGTTTCCTCTGCAGGGTGGTTGGGCTGAGCCTTAGAGATGGGGTTATGAGCTCGTACATCTGGGAGGGGCTTGTGGAGCTGCTGCTCCTCCATATCGAGAGGAGCCAGTTGAGGTGGTTCTGGCATCTTGTCAGGATGCCTCCTGGACGCAGAAGGAGGCGAGGTGAGACAACACTCAGTAACAAATCAAAGATCTAAGACAGCTCTTTAACATGGTTAGTACTTTCCCAAAAAACCTGCTGTATCAAATCCTGCACATTTTCTGGTTGAGAATTCTGGTACTGCATGTGTTTTTTAATAGGAATTGGTGTATGGATATTAGCCAACAGTTCATATAAAAATATACGATTTCTTGTATTATTCTTTAAAGGGTTAAATAAATTAAACTAAATTAAATAAATTAAAAATGAAGCGTCATGTTTTTATTTGTATTCAAAAACTAATCATCTGAAATGAAAGTGGCTTGTACTTCAGGATGTGCAGGCTGCAGATATCTATTCACTCCTATGAGGTTGCTGTTTGTAGTTTTGTATCCTGCTTTACAAGTTATTACAATTTCATTAATGGGCTCTGCTCTGTCCAGTAGTATAATAGCTCATGAAATCTGCTTTTAAGTTGTCTTTGTCTTTGATGTGCTCTGCTGGATGTTTCATTAATGGACTTTTTATAAAAATAATTCATTGCTGTGGAACAATAGGTTGATACAAAATTGCTTCTAGCATCTAGTCTGGAAATTTGCACAACTTGCAACACAAATACTGAAGCATCGTGTTGCTCTTTGCTCAATAAGCACTTGCAAGTGACCCATTTGTTTCTGGAGGGAAACTGTGGAAGAAGGAAAATGAAGATGCTGGTGTGAAATGCTACACTCAGGGATTTACTGTATAACCATGTTATATCTGCGTATTTCATATTCATGATTGTGCATTTCAATCAGAAGTGCATTAAGATATTTGAGGCCTCACTAGTGTATGGCAGCACAAAAATAAATCACGGTGACAGTAAATAAGTCAGAATGAACTGACTAACAACACTGCACACGCATTAATCATCATGTGTCACATCATGCATCTTTATTACTTCTTTCCTGCTGAAATGCATATGTAAATATACATGTGAGTGAAGGAGAGAGAGAGGAGGAGCTGTGTACAGAAAATAGGGTATCCCCAGGGACAGCGCTTACTCCTGGTGGAGCGACCTGTCTTAAATAAATCATTCCATTTCCATGCCCAACTCCCCTATCTTCCTTTAATCCAGTGTGGGAGAGAGTGGAAAAAGATAGGGGAGTAAGCTGTTTGCCTTCCTTTGCCTCTGTGTTGCTTTAAGCCTTTAGTAACTTGAGTTTGCAAACTTTTTTCCTTCTTTTTTTTGTTGTTGACCCACTTAAATGTTACTGTAAACCCACAAACTGGGTTGTACAGTAGTGGAGGGAAAACAAAATGCCTAAAAATATTTCTGTCAGGAAACAAAAAGATATATTACAGTGATAGATATGCTCAGGCTTTAGCAGCTGAACAGGCTGACCATATGGAACTGTGTGTTTTTAAAAAAATACTGTACAAGGCTGAATTTTCACTAAGGTCTGTTGCATAATTAAACGGCTCTGCATGGTTTTAACTTCCTGAAACTTTTCGTCCTTGTATGAAGATATTGGTTTCCTGCACTGTAAAATTTTTATTATATTTATCTTAGAAATATAGTCATAGAGAAAATAGCCTTCATTTTGAATGTCTTTAACTTGCCTTTATTATTTTGAGAAAAAAATACATTAATTTTAAAAATAAGTTTTGGGTCTGTTAAGCAGTTTGTTGTTTCTGTTTATGAGGTCCTGCCAATCCTAAATATACAGGTAAAATAACTGACTGATGACTGATATAAAATAAAATAAATGACTGATCTTTTTTCAAACAATAAAATTAAACAATTCAACTAATTTTGTTGATTTAAAGGTGTGGTTTACTCATGTATTTAATACATTTACTTTGTTCTCTGTGTAAATCAATGCCTATGAGTCATTTTTATAAAGAAAAAAAATCTATGATGCTTTTCTCTGTTGCAGAAGTTTGCTGCTGCAGAGGTGTGCTGGAAACAGCAGAACTCATCATTATTATTATTATTATTCTTTTTTTCACCCGAACCAGGGTGAAAGCAGACCGTAGGACCGTGGAGGTTGCTATGTTAACATTAGCATGTGTGGCTAACTACAAAGACCACATAATAACTAATATTGCAGCAAATATATGTTACAAATTCACCCAAACTCATCCTTTACTGATCTCCTATAGGAAAATTAAAAAATCAACGCATGCCCGGCCTGCTACTCAAACCCAGGTCTCCCACGTGAGAGGTGGTGTCTTAACTCTATGCCACAGTTCAGTTGTTATGATTTTGTTCTGTTTCTATACATGAACATTACGTGTCATATAACGTGAGTGCATATGATTTTGTGGGCCAGTTCACTTTAAGAATATTCTTGCATGTAAATTTAAATAAAATAGTATATTTTGTACTGGCCGATGGGGCCCCCAGACCACACGAGGCCCCCATAGGCTCAAGCCATATCTAGCCTGTGCATTAATCCGGGTCCGCCTGTGGGGGGGCCCAGCCAAGATGGGCCAGACCATGTATGCATATTCGCAGTGTGATGTATCTGCGAGGTTTTTCAAATCCTAGCATTTCAACCTCTATTTTCTCTAAGAAGCTAAAGCTGGAGATCCATGTAGAAGACTGTTTTCATGTTTACCCTGCATGAAAAGCTCAGAGTGACCAGTATTAATCAGAAAAAAACATGAAAATTTTTTTTTCAGTAAACCACCCCTTTAAAAGTAAAAATACTCACATCATTGTGTTAAATTTGAAAGAAGTCTACATAAACTTTGAAGTGAGCAGGGGTCAAGAAATCCCCTCGTTCACCTTTTCCCAGTTCTACAAGTCTGAAGCTATCCAGGAAGACAAATCACGCTTGTTATAGTTACACACACCAGTTTAATATACTTCTGCAGAAGGAGAGAGTTCTGTGGTTCCAGCCACTCTCTGAAGGTCAATCCTTCAGAGCATACACTTTATAGCATCACAGGGTAAGAAGGTGGGTTTTCCTATCCAATGAGGGGCGGTCCCTCATTGCTTACAATCTACGATAGCATCACAGAATAACAAGAATGTGGGTTCTACCAATCAGACAGATCACTGCTATCTCTTCAGGCCTGGCAACTCTCCATCACCATGGCATCCTGCTCTGCTCCCAAGGCCAGGAGATCTCCTCCCCCAGGCCTGTTGTAAATCTCACACCAAACCTGATTAGACTGAAACTCTAAAGTATAATGTTTTACCCCTAGATTTGCTTTGCTCTATTCTACCGAAGTCCTAATACTAACTGAGTGTAGTTATTATGTTAGTGTAAATACTTATGTGAGTGTACAAACTATGTGAGGTTGCTCTACCATTACTTCCGTGATTTAGGATGCATAAATTAAAGTGTTGACCTCTGTATGTGTGAGTGCTCTCCTTTCCTGACCTAGATGTGTGCGTTTGTTCTATCTCCTGTGAGTGAGAGTGAACTATTCAGACTCCCAAATGTGTGAAGTGTTATCTTATTGTTCTTGATGTGAGTGAAGAACTTTGAGTTCTTTGTGATATTTCTGTAAGTGTTCCTAACTATTTCTGATTATCTAAGTGAATACATGAGTAGACATAATAAACCCTTAGTCAAATGGTTAAACATAACATGCAGTTCTTCCTGTGTGGTGATAAATACAATCAAACAGTGACCCAAAGTGATTACATATGATTATAAACCCAATATTATATAGATTAATACATGATCATACAGATAATGTGAAACATATAATAACTCATAAAAGGTGATTTACCCATAAATGTGATAAATGTGATTAGCTCAATAAAACAGTGACCCCAAGAATGGTTATAACCTGATTCTGTACACAACAACTTCTAATAAGATTATGAGGTTGTTGGTAGACTTCGAAACAGGAACACTAATATTTACCTACCTCACCACATGGTTCAACCTTAAAAGTGCACACACTGCATAAAAGATCAGATGACCCTGTCAGCTGTAACTTGCGATGATTGACGCTATACGCTCTCAGAAAGTCGCACCATCTTACTAGTGCTGACAAGACAAGGTTTTCTCTTCAAACAGACTTCTTTACTTCTGTGTCTCGATTTCTCTCCAGACCCACACTGTGTGATCAAAAGTAGGAGATGTTTGTGAACCCCGGTGGACGACTCCTTCATTCCGTATGGAGCTCTACGCAGGAGAGAAAAACAAAGACGATACGTAGCATGAAATATATGGTGTTTGTTTCATCAGCTAGAACAAAAGCCTTGTGTTGTCAAAACAACTGTTGTCAGAAATGTACTGTAATACTAAACACATTGTTTTTTGGGCAAAGGGGAAAAAATTTGTCATTCAAATGCATACAGCACATGTACTTGAACAATGTGTCATTTTGTGCAGACTCTTGGCACATACGCACAGCACAAACGGCATCAGCAACAATTCAGAATTCAACACGCAGCATCCACTAACCCAGCAACAACATTCAGCATTCAGCAGCAACATTCAACAAACAGCAGCGGCAACAAAGACAGCTTCAAATGACTTAGCAGGGCAAAGCAATTAAAGAGAATAAGCACACGAGTGCATGAAAGAGGTGGTAAAAATGAAAGGCAGTAATGTGCCATTACAATGTTTGTGCAATTACAGTCTTCATTCATTGTTTGATTTAAAGTACGAGTGCTCAGACAGATATGAGTTGTAGGGAACAGAAGTAATCATGTTCTGGGTGTGTGTGCATATTTAAGGTTCAGGGCTATGACAGCTTTAGAGAAGCAGCAGTTACGGAACCTTGGAGTGTGAGTCTTGATGCTACAAAGCCTTCTGCCATCAGGCAGGAGGTCAAACAGTCCATGGGAGGAAGAGGGGGGTGGGAGCAGGGTATCCTTTATGACTGCTGTGGCTCTGCATGAGATGAAGTCCTGGATAAAGAGAAGGGAGCGTCCTGTGATCCTTTCAGCTGTTCTCTTAACACTCTCTTGTGCTCCTGTGCAAAAGTCTATCTTCTTTCCACACTGCCCCCTACAGATGGTGGTGAGAAGTAGGTGATGAGCTGGCGTTTAAGGGAAACTGTTCAGTCTTGACAATTATTCCCTGTAAAGACACAGCCAGGGCTAATTTAGCCTTATTTACTGTGACTCGCTGGTTACGCTCAAAGAGTTTCAGCGCGATCAGATAAAATTATGCAGAAACTGATTTGTAAAACAAAACAATGGCTTTGTTCAAATTACATTTGTTTTCACCCTGACTTTTTCATGGCATGCATATTGTCAACGAGTGTTTGTGCTCTTCTGCATGACAAAAAGCATTATGTTTAGCTCAGCTAGCTGTCCTCTGAACGCAACAATATCAGTTTTGTTTTGAAAATGAAAAACAAAACAAAACAGCAGCTTGAGTTGAACACTCATCTGTTAAATCAGATCCTCTTAGAGCTCATTCCAGTCAAATGTTGGAACTCAGCCATTTTCAGCATAATGTTTATCTTTGTTAGTGGTGCCCACCAGAAAACTATATCTAAGGCGGTAGCTTATGATAGGATATAATTCATACCAGGAAACATGACAATCCTAGACAGTATTCCCTTATTGAATTGAATTGATTCTCTTTTATTTGATCATATCTTATGTATTTACTTTTTAATCTCTCATATATTTAGTAACTTTGTCTACCTGTGTGACAGTTTAAAAGATATAACCTCGTTTTATAACCTCATGTTTTGGGTCATTATCCTGTTGGAGGTCCTTTGACCTACGGCTGAGATCAAGCTTCCTAACACCGAGCAGCACATTTCCCTCCAGAATGTCTTTGATACTCCAAAAACTTCCTTGGACCCTGAAGAGATTTAAGACACTCTGGCCCAGATGCAGCAAAGCAGCTCCAGAACAGAACAGAACCAAGTCTCCCTCATGTTTCACAGTCACAATTCAATTCATTGGCTGCTCAATTTTTCCATCTGTGAACATAAAGTTGATGGGATTTGCCAAAAATTTCACTTTCGTCTTATCTGTCCTAATGAAATACTCCCAGAGGCTTTGTGGCTTGTCAACATGTATTTTGGTGAATTCCAGTCTGGCATTTTATTGGCTGGCTTTCTGTTTCCTTCGCCTCACTTTCTTTAATTTATCCATATTTGTGTGCAGGAGAAGCACATCGAGTAGGAAAGCCCAGACCATGCTTTCCTCTGGTTCCGGTAGAAACCATAGGCCTTCACAGGGACCGAGAGGCCCCCTGCTGGCAGGATGTTTATATTTATGTTCATTCATTTAGTGGATGCTTTTCCTCAAAGCAAGTTACAAACACCTATCAGGCATGTTGTGGTCCGTGGGAAGAAACCAGAGTACCCAGAAGGAACCCACACATTCATGGGGAGAACATGCAACTCCAAGTACAAAGGTCATAACTGGGATTTGAACCACTGACCTTATAGCGCTACCATCCATTCTGACCAGATGCCCAAACCACCTTAGCTGCCTCCTATTGATGTGGAGGAGCAGCGGTTCAACTCCAAGTCCCTCCTAGATGTCTGAGCTCCTCACCCTAAGGCTGAGCCCGTCCACCCTGTAGTGTAAACTCATTTTGTCCACTTCTTTCATAATATTATTTCATTCTTTTATATTTGATAAATAACGGGTTAGATGAGCAGCTATTATTAATAATTCTTAATGATCTTTTCTGCAAAATAAACACTGGTTGTGTATAGGTTTTAAATGTGGATCCCCAGATTTCTATACAGCAAGTTAAGTACAGAACAATCAATGAGTTATATTATGTTAACAAACCGTAAAAACATAACTATGTAGTACTGCAATGGTTTTGGCAATTTTACCTTTTATATAATTTGTATGTTTCCAGGTCAGATCCTCATCAAATATGACTCCTAAAAATGTGGTTTTGTTTTATTCTTTGAATTTCCATCCTCTTTATTTTTATTGATACATGTTTTTTTTTTTTTTGTCATTAAACAAAATAAAATTTGTCTTGTTAAGATTAAGTCTTAATCTGTTTCAAACCAGTTTTAAAGTTTTAGCAGTTCATTATTTTTTACTTTAGTTACTTCATACTTTTACCAGATCATTAATAAACAATTTGAACAGTTTTGGTCCGAGGACCGACCCTAGTGGTACTCCATAATTAATACCACACAGTTCTGATCTAGCATCATGTATCTGAGCAAACTGTTTCAGTTATTTTATGTTGTACAAAAGGTGGCATTTAGGTGACTGAGCTAAAAGTGTGAAGGCATTTTTGTGAAGCAGAAAAATACAAAGTCACATCACATCACTATGGGGGTAAAATCATTTTCTCATTGAATAGGGTTTGCTTTAAACTTGATTTTGTCAGGAGTTTTCAAAGCTGTTTCTTTTAGGTCACAAACCCCGTAAAGTAAAACATTTAAAAAGAAAAAGGGTGAACACATTAGCTATGATAACACAACAGATCTTTAATTTATGTGAAAGTCTCCCTCTTCCTACCAAAAACAGCTCTAACATATTGAGGAACAGACCTGGGATACACCAGTGTGCTGTAGTCTGCCTCAGTGCTACAGTATTTGGTAGTCTTCTCTATTTTATAAGTTTAATTTTTCATAGTATCCTGGGAAATGTCTGTTAGCAGAACACATCATACATTTACAGCAACATTTAGCCTTAGTTTCACTGATACATTAACAAACCATAATTTGCATCTATAATATTAGCTGAACTCAAAAACCAAACAGGAAATAAAATAATACTTATTTTTCTGAACCATATAAATGTCAGAACTGATGTTTACAGTGCATTTAGTGACTTTTTATGAGGAAAATTTCCTTCCAACACACCTGAGTTGTTGAAGTTCAAAGTAAAGGTTGGAGCTCCACAAAAATGCGTGCTTGGATAATTTTTTTTCACATTATATACTGTATCCTTGGGGTCATAATGCTAACAAGCAGTGATACATTTCCATTGCAAGATGAAGGTACAACGGGCTGTTCTCTGTTGTATGTGTTAAAGAGTAAAGTAGCTCAGTAGGTAGAGCGCTTGTCTGGGTCACTTATCGTTGTGCCCTTGGGCAACACGTTTCATCCACATTAGCTGTGGTATGAGGGTCCAGTGGCGCTTGTGTCTGGTCGCCTCACTTCTGTGGCTACAATGTAGCTCACTGCCATTAGCGGCTGAATTACTGCAAAACACTTTGTAGTCTATGACTTAGAAAAGCGCTATACAAATGTGTCATTTTTAAAATGAATAACATATCCAAAAACCCCATGCATTATTTTATATATTATTATTTAAGTTTTTTTTTCTTTCTTCCTCTTCTACATGTTTCAGATAAAATATACTCCTTGTGAAAAATGACTTCATTGCTTGAATGTGTTCTTACAAAAAGTACGTCTAAAAACATTATGTTGCTACATCAAGATAAAATGGCTGAACAGTGTTTTGAATGTGTATGTTAGTTAACAACCTTGTGAATTACACAAAAACAAATGGTGAAGTATTTAGAAGAATTTAAAAGATCAAAATCCCCTTTGAGAATATATTTCAAATGCAGGAGCTCAGCCTCTCCACAGCATAGTGAGCTGCCCTCTCTGCTTTGAAACTGTTGTGGTCTACTGAATGATTAAATATAGAGTATAGATAGTCCTGCTTTAATCTTTGTTAAGAAAACCCATTTCTTGGTTTTACCTTGAAGAGACTGTTTCATTAGAGGGAGTTGGGAGCACCTGGTGTGATTATACTCACAGGAGCGTCATCAGTTAAACTCATTTACACTCTGAATCAGACGTGGTTGAAACAGAGGTCATTCCTACAATAAAACCACTGAAAGGTGAAACAGCATTGGTTATGCACGACATTGTTTATATGCAAATGCAGTGTTACAGTATGTTGATGTACACCACATTATTATTATGCTCTGTAGTGGAAAATACATACAGTGTGTTTTGTTTTATCACAAATTTAAAATTCAGTTAGAATTATATTATAATTATTCCTGACTAACAACCAGTTAAGCCCGGTTAAAAATGATCCAGATTGATTTGCCAGTTTGGCAAATCTCACACTAAACATTCCTGCTAGATTATCAACACCTAATATTAGAGTTTATTACTTATAACTCTAATAAAAAATGGACAAAGTCCAGAAAAACAATAAAATGACGGGCATACAAGTAACATTAAATAAAGTATTAAAAAACAACAAAATATAATCTCCAACATCAACAATATCTTTTTAAGTGCTTTTTTTTTTTTTTGCTTTAAGTGGACACTGAGATAGCAGGATGTTAATGGAATAAGGGGAAGAGATGGAGTGTGACATGCACCAAAGGTCATCTGCAGAAACTGAATTAGCGTGGGATGTGTCAAGGCTTCCATGGTACTGCTTACTGCTCTTAAATGTGCTCACTTTTGTCCAGATCTGTTTAGCCAAAAGCTCATGTTTTTATGTGATTCAACAATCAGTAGGTGCCTTTCTGGTTTTAATACCCATCATCTCCATCACCATTCCTTAGAACTGATACATTTAGGCTCTCTATATAGTTAAAGACCAAAGCTTTTATCTATTACACATTGTTATCTCTCAGATGTCTATAATAATACAGATCTAATTACCTTAATTTGCTCAAGTTTCATGCAGAGTTTCAAGTGTCATTGTTGTATGCAGGTGTTGCCTCTTGAGTAGCGCAGCTTTGAACTGTGCAAGTTCAGCATGTCCTATATTAAAATGCATGTCTTTTATTTGTTGTTTTGGAAGATTTTGTTGTGTATTCTGCATCAAACTAAGCTTAGAAAATGTAATTCATGCATTGTCTTTGGATAATCTTTGCATACTTAGTCAAAGTGTTTCGGATGCTCACATTTTGAGATTTCTGATAATTGTAGAACCTGAAAGTAAAAATGTTGGGATTTTCAATATGAGGTGAGCTGAGGAGAACAAGATGCTGCAGATGAAATCATCCAACGCTTTGAACAATAAACACAAAGTTTATACTTTATCTACACAATGTTCATGATTTATGAGCACTTGAATGCACTTTATATCCACTCTGAATCATTTGTTTTACATATCAATAACATGTAAATGCCATGCATTGGTTAAATCGTCCCTTACTTTAGGTGCAGCTTGCTCTTCCACCCCCTCATCCAACGTCCTGAAGCAAAAACCTTCCTTTCAAATGAGAGGATCAGTTGGGGAGTTGAGCTTCTCTAAGCCCCGCCCATCTCTCTACTCTGCGCGTTCGTGAGATGTCAGTGGGTCTTTTTTTTTTCTTTTTTTTTTTAGTCAAGGTTTATTTCATTCAAATAAAATAAATAAAACAAAAAATATATAAACAATAAGATATACATAACAAAAAATCATATTTGAACAAAAAAGGAGCAGAATGGAGAAAAAAAATCTTATAATTTCTGCCCCCACTTAACAAAAAGATTCTATAAAAATTTCAAACTTAGATTCATTATGAACCCTGTCTTGTCCTCATTTCCAGACTCGATCATGATCATGTCTTCAGGGTCTCAGATGAAGGGCGTTAAAAAAACCTTTTACTCTCGTTGATACAACCATCTACGAAGAAACTGCCATGCATTGTTCGTAGCTTCAGCATGACTGTTTGTGAGGATGAGTGCTCCCGTGGTTTTTAAAGGGTGGGGGTGGGTTCAAGTAGCCAAAGGTGCTCATGATTGGCTCTGTCCTCTAGAGAAGAGTGGTCTTTTCTCTTCTGGATGTCAGCAGGGGAAAGATTTTGAAACCATCCGTTTTAGCATTAGTTCAAATACATTCCTCAAAAATAAAACTAAGGAAGTGAAAACGATGAAAATATTTAACACTTTTGGGTCTCAGACAGTCTTTGGGACTGACTTGACTGTTGAAAGATATTTAGAGAGTGAACTTTGCATAATATGGGAACTTTAAAGTTTCAACCATTGGTATTGAGGTCAGTTGAAATGGCATTGTTCTATTTTAATTTATGTTTATTTTAATTTTTGTAATTTCCTAAACACCTCATGACCTTTTTCTTACATTTGTCACTTTATTAAAAACTTTTCTCTACAATTTTCAGGTTTAAGCTGCAAATCAAAGTTGAAAGCATGTCCAATTGTGGTCTCTAATGCCCTATAACCCGTTAATGTGACCTCAGTATGTTGATACAGGTACAAATAGTATAATCAAGAACAGCAACACCTATTTTAATTTCATTTATTCAAGAATCATAATGTATGAATTAAACTTTTACTCCATGCAGCAGACAGATGATTTTTTTTTTCACAAGCAAAATTTATTTTGATTGCAGGAGCCACAGAAGAGAAAATCAATAGAACTCTCACTGATAAATTGACAGGAGCTCCTGGTGTTATTTTAACACCTGGTAACCTCTGTAGCCTGATCACTGAGGGCGTTCTCATCAGTAAACATAACACTTTATTCATAAAGCACCCTAAAAACAACAGACCATGCACGGTGCTGTACAACAACATACAAATACTTAAAACACAACTAAAATGAATAAACACACACACACAGAAGGTTAAACACAGAATTATAAAACAGCTGGTGGCATCTCAAACAGAGTTTAAAGCCACAGAATAAAAATGTTTTTAAACAAGATTTTAAAACCACCATGGAGCCTGTCTGACAAGAAAAGGCAGAGCATTCCAGATCTCTGGAGCTGCCACTATGAAAACTCTATCTCCTCTAGATCTACAGCGAGCTTTGGGAACTGTTTAAAGAATCCGATCAACCAATCGCAGTGGACGTGATGGATGATGATGAAGCAGTTCAGAATGATGCAATGGAGACCAACTATTTTAAAAAAGACAAAAAAGGAAGTACAAATAAAGTAATTTTAAAATTAATTCTAAAACATTCGGAAAGTCAATGAAGGCAGGCAAAAAAAAAAGCAACAAAAAACAAAACAAAATGAAAATCATACTGTTAACGTTGAATCAGTTATTGGCCATTGATGGTCTGACTGGTCCCAAACAGAAGTGAGTTGCAGTGATCCAGCCGAGAAGTTATAAAAGCATAGATCTCTGTTTCAAGGTTGCATTTTTACAGAATTGATTTTAGTTCTGAAACAGTCAGTAAAAGACGTGTATTTGACTGGGAGGACAGATTGATTGGTTTTAAAGGATAACACTGATCATTTTGTTTACATTTTCTGGAAACAGAAACTACGTCTTGACCTTGAATACTTGTGTAAACACTTCTGTTGTCAATTTTTGGGTGCATCTGATAGCATCGTTAGGAAGATCAATAAAGACCAGAAATCAGATAACAAAAGCTGGTATACGACACAACATTATACATGTTCACACCCTAAATGACACGAGTTGAACCTCGTTGTGGCCTTGAGGCAAGACATCTTTTTTTCCTTATTTTTCTGCTTTCAGTGAATTCAACAATCACTTCAGGTTTGCTTTCAGCTTGAATGAAAACCTGACTAGTAATGCCACCCACTGGGAGAGTTTGATTGCATCTATTTCCATTAATGTGGGACATCTGTCGAGGTATATTAAACTGCACTGCATGTTAAAAACTGATTCCTCTTAAAAAGAGAGAGAGAGAGAGAGTGAGAGCGGGAGAGAACAAATAATTATTCTGCTCTGCTTTCTTCTGCTGTTAGAGAAAAATAATTGACATAGACCGTGTTTGAGCTGACCTGTTGGACTACCAATTATCCATTGTTGCTGCTTTATCCATTATGGTTTTTGTTTTCTCAGTGGAGCTATTTTTTTCCAGGCTTCTGACTGGATAACTTTGTGAGCTTACAGTTAAAACAAAAAACAAAAAATTACAGACGATTATTTTTGCATTCCCTGCTTCGTTGTATTTATTATGACTTGATAAAAAAGGTTTGCTTACAATGACAAAGAAAAATTTGAGACTTGTTTTTACTTTTGCAAATAAAACAAAAAGTGTATTTTATTTTTCATCAGTTGTTCAGGCTCTCTGTATTTCATAGAAGCCCCTTTGGCAGTAATTATAGTGTTGTGTCAGTACAAGCATTTCACATCTCTCCCATATTCTTTCAGGGTGTTTTGTCAGATTAAAAAGGATGTATAGAAGAACTGCCATCTACAGTTTCCTTCACAAGCGTGGACAAATGGGTTGTTACAGTTATAGAACGTTAAAACAATGCTTTATTCCTCCTGAAAAGAAAGTTATATAAATGCAACTGTTTAAGGTTCGTCCACCCACTTTCACTAAACAATTATGAAAAGAATGTTTGTTTTATTGAAATTTGAATTAAATCTTCAACCTTAATAAGTATCACAAATGTCTTCATTATTTTTGAGACTCATTTTATTTAAACTGAAGAAATACTTTATATTTAATGTGTGCACCCCACATAATATAGACCAGTGTGAGCAGAGAAGAGAGCTTTCTGAGGAGCTCTGGGAGAAAATCTTAGATAAGCATGTTAAAGATAAAAGCAATTTTCTTAAATCAATTTAACCGCTTTGCTTCATTGATTTTGTTTTTATGCAAAAAAAAAAAAGAAAAAAAGAAAAAAAAAAGAACCATTTTCTTACACTTAGGTCAGTTCAGCATGCCCAGTCTGGAGTCCCAAAGCAGAGTGTGTGAACACTTAAATGGCTCAGGATTAACACATCTGATGGGATGAGAGGTACACCGTGCATAGGCCATAGAACAGCCCAAGACAAAGTAGTAGTTCAATCAAACTTTCTATATATTAAACACTATGTGACAGATTACTTATATATGCAAATCTGTCATATATATATATATATATATATATATATATATATATATATATATATATATATATATAAGTGCCCAAATAAAAAGGGGATTACAGGTGATTTTCCACAAAACTGATTCCTGTGCTAAAGCAGAGTCAGTTTCTTAGCATTAGAACTCTGACTCTGATGAGCTCGATGCTTTCACAACTGCTTCACCAAGAGCAGGAGTCGGGCTTACAGAGACCAGCAACCAATCAGAAAGTTGCAAGCACCATGTTTAAAAAAAAAACTCCATTAGTTTCACTGTTATTCTGAATAATTTATGACCAAATACTCTGCTTTGATCTGAGTAAGAATTCATGTAAACAATCCAATAAATATATTAAGTTGCCTTTTTAATCACCAGTTATGTTCAAAGCACCATTTAGAGCTGCGTTCATAGTTGCTGTTTCCAATTGAATTCACAAACAGTGTTTGAAATGCTGTTTCTAAACATTCAGTGCGTTTACATGCGCATCTAAGTCGATCTTCTGTTAATGAACTGGGATCCTTTATCCTAGTTTACAAGTACGTTAGAAAACCGAACTCTCAAGTTAAGTTCGCTTCACTCCGCCATGATAATCCAAAATCTGCCATGATAGGTGGTGACATGCAACCTTTCATGTCAGCGTTTTGCCTGCTGTTTTCTTAGTGTTTAAAAACTTGTTTTAAATGCTTCCTTCAGACACGAATCACTTCACTTCACTTTCACTTTATTATAGAAGTCCCCGTAGGGAAATTTGTCTTGCAGACAGGTGAACATGAAACACAATCCCAGACACATTAGCAAAAAACAATAAAAGCATTTAAAAACATTTAAAAAATTTAAAATTAAAAAATACCGGGTTAAAAGCAAATATCATCACAAATCAATAAAAATCAAATTAAAACCATCAGACTAAAAGACCTGAAACAATCGTACCTAATCCCGTTTTAAGTTCAGTTGAATAATGGCCTGAGTTATAAAGGAGTGTTTCCATCTGTTGGTCCTCGCTTTGGGCTGACGGTACCTTTTTCCTGATGGGAGGAGCTCAAACTCTCCCTGCAGTGGATGATGAGGGGAGTGGAGGATGACCTTAGCTCTCTGTGAGACTCTCTTTAAAAATGTCTGTGTCAAATCAGGCAATTTGATACCCATAACTTTACTGACCACCTTTACTATTTGTTTCATCCTGTTTTTTTCTCCTTCAGATAGGTTCCCTAGTCGTGTACCATGTGCTGCCAAGCTGTTTGTTTGTTTTTGCTGCCATCTTCTTTTACCACTGTACTGATTTGTTTGTAAGTGTATGTTCAAGCCAGTCTCAGCTCGACTGAGCTGTTTACATGCAGCTTCTAACGCATTACCTGGGTGTTTCAGCTCGATTAGAGCCAGTTCATCTTCAGCCAAACTAACGTGTTTACATGGATTTAAAAAAATGCATCTTCAGTTGACTTAAGGCAATAGTTAGGTTTTCTGTGCATGTAAACGCACTGACTGCCTCTTCATCACCTGCTGGTGTTAATAGATCCTGTTTGATATGTGTAGACTTTACAAGTACCAACTGGAGATTTGTAGAGCCTTCACAATCACTGACTGTTGTTTAAAATGTTTCTAGATGATATAATGGTCATATTAGGACACATATTTACACGGATTACAAGAAAACCCATGTAAAAACTGTCTCCCTGTACTGTGATCCTGTACTCTAGTGATGTAATGGCATGATTCTTATTTGGATCTTTGGCTGTGGGAAAAGCCAAATTGATACTTTACATTTTTAAAGAACGAGTCAAGAGCTAGCACTATGTAGAAAAGCCTTATACATTTAATACAGTCAGCCACAACATGTGGTCCAAGCTTCAGAATAAACTCAGTAAATAAACTTCCACATAATCAAAAAAGTGTTAATGAAGTTGAAATGAAGACAGATTCGATGCAAAGAAACAATCATTTCTTTCTGTTATTGTTTCTTCATACTTTATTGCACAGAAGAAGTTGTTTTATTTGTATAACACCTTTCAAGATAAAGATCACAAGGTGATCACAGTTATAAAGAAATGAGACAGTTTTAAACAAATGAGACAATTATAAATAAGTGCACACACACAAATACACATAGAGTTGATAATATAATTTTAAACAGAAAAGGAGACAGCAGAGCACATAACTAATCTACAGGAGTAAAAATATGTAAAAGCAAGATGGGTTTTGAGCTGCTTTTTTAAAGAGACCACTGAGTCCATTTACCCCAGGCTCCGGGGGGTGGGGGTGGGGGGGACAGTTCCAGAGTCTGGGGGCCACAGCAGCAAATGCTCGGTCTCCTTTAGTCTTTAGCCTAAAACCAGTAGGCTTTGATCACCAGACCTCAGAGACCTGTTGGGGATGTAAGGATGTAGAAGATCACTGATGTAAGCTGGTGCTTGTCCATGTAGGGCCTGATACCAGAACCAGAATCTTGAATTTACTCTGGAAATTACAATCAGTCAGTGAAGCTGGAAGAGTGGTGTGACATGGGTGTATTTGGAGGACTTGGTAGCACAAGAATTCTGAACCACCTGGAACTGATCCAAGGAAGTTTTGCTAAGACAGGTGAAGAGTGAGTTGCAGACATCCAGGCCAGAAGAGATGAAAGCATGGGACTCAACTTAGCAATATTCATGAGATGAAAGAAGGAGAAGTAAAACAGAGAACTGACATGAGCATCCAGAGTAAGAGCTGGGTCAAAGGTTACACCATTCTTATAGATAGTTTGGTAAATTGAAACATGTTGACCATGAGAATCCCTGACTTTAGGAACAAGCTTGTACGGAACAAATATGAGTTCAAATTTTGATGTCTTTAATTGTAAAAAGTTTCCAGTCATCTAGTTTTTAATAGAGTCTAAACTTTAGCTAAGGCTGTAATAATCTCTCTCTGAGATTATTAAGTTGCTTTTTGCCCAGATTCTCCCCTTCTGACAATCTTAAGGATGCCCCGATTACCGTAACGACTCTAATGATAATCTTATCAGATATTCCTGTCGTGATCTGTTAAGAGTGCTCTGGTCCGCTCAGAAGGATGTCTGAACTTCTACAATTACAAATCAGGGAAATCCCACATGTTGGATTGCCTTGGCCTGATATGCAGAGTGTGGTGTCCCCTGAGGAGCAGCCTGTGGAATGTGATGTGTAGCCAATCAGAAAGCGAGGTGACACAGGTACACTGGAGCGAGGGGAGTTCCAAATCAAAACAGCTGTTTATTTTCTTTGTTATACCTGGCAAGAAAACAGTCATGATCGCGTTGTTTAAAAAAATCAGAAGCTGTCATGTTTGTTTACTCCGAAGTCACGTTTGATCTCAAGAACTTCTCCAAGATTTAATGTCTGACCTGGTAATGTTCGTGGGTGAAATCAGTTTGTGTCTGATGTTATCTTTTTGCTGTGTGGCTGCACACCACATAGGACCAGGACGGTTAACGTGCATGATTTTTATCGCCGTGTGTGGTCTCTCATGATTTGAAATCGACAATTTTGAAAATCTGGCTGTGGGAAGGAACTGGCCCTTGGACATATGGGGCTTGAAGGTGATACACAGTTGAATGTCATCTGCCTGAAGATGGTAGGAGATTTCTCTGAAAGAGTTCAGGGTGTGCTGAAGAGGGAGTAGAGACGGAACAGAAGAGGCCAAAACACAGAACCTTGTGGGACACCGTGGGCAAGGGGTGCAGGAAGACCTGTACATAAAAACAACCACAGAGAAATAACGCTCAGACAGATTTTTGAATAAGCACTCCAGTCCAAATCTTGATGGGCCGACCCGGTGTATCAGCCTATCAAGTAGCAGGTGATGGTCAACAGTGTTAAAAGCTGCAGTCAGGTCCAGCAGAACATTATCCTGCATGTCAAAATATCACTAGTCTAAGAGCTGTTTCAGTCAAATGAGCTCTACGGAAACCTGACTGAAAACTAGCAGAAATGTTTGTCTATGTAGAACTGCTGTGAGGAAATTAACCATAACCTTTATAGGATCTTGGAAATAAACAGTAATTTAAAGATTATAGTTATAATTAAAACACAATATGTGTAGCAGGAACAACTTCTTGAACTAAACAGATGCTTAAGGTAAACGGCAACACCACCATTGAAATGCTGGAAGCTGAAAAATTGTTTTAATGGTCAAAAGGTGATCTTAAACTTTACAGCAGACGCTGAATCAAATACCATGCAACAACTAACAACGCAACTTACAGGGGTTTTGTAGATGGTGTCACAGCTTAGTTTTAGTTTTTGTGAACTGCTTGTTTGTAACAGTGTTGCCTGTGTGTATTCTGGTGAGAACCCAAGTCACTTATAGAACAATTTCAGATTATTTTACATTTGATCCAATAAGAAACTGTGTTTCCATTATTGGCTGCTCAACTGTAATGTAAATTAGGACTTTTAATTCATTCAATTGTTTCATATTTTCTGTGCTAAATTTTGAAAGTTGTGATAAAATTAAATTAAATTGATGTGTTAAAAATGCATTAACTTTGAAGGCACTCGTGGTAAGATTGGTCTTGTAATGAAATCTTTGAAAGCCATAGAATGTTATTCAGTCCTTTTCTTTTTCAAATTAATTTAAAGGCAGCAAACAAAAACCCTTAGAGAAAGGAAGAACGATATTATTTGAATGAATACAAAAGTCAAAATGCCAAGGCGTGTAATCCCTTTAGAAGGTGGTAAGGTCGTTGGTTAGTTCTTGGCGCGACTCCAAACTCCAACACATGAAAAGTGCTTACTCCAAGTCCTGGAGGTGAACGCTGAGTTCTGATCCCACTTCTGCTCCTCTCACTCTTCTTCTCTCCCTCTGGCTTTATGGGATTATTTTGGTATCATTACATATGGATTTACAGTAGTACTGTACAGAACATCCTTGAAGGCATGCTACATTTTATTCCACGTCAGCATACTTTTAAGTGTTGGAAGATTGTGCGAGGCCGTATAAAGGCTGAGGTGCTGTTAGATAAAGACATGAAACCACTAAGTTAATCCAGGTCTTTAAAAGAGCCCATCCAATAAACCCCGTGATGAATTTACTCTGTGATTACAGACACTCTGTTACCTAAACGCTGGTAAATTATTTGAAAGCGCAACCCCAAAATGGAGGCGACATGTATCTCTGTGTAATAACAGCTGTTTGTCCTACCACCTGGGAGAGTTTATCAAAGGATTCAGATTTACTCTGATAACTAAATTAATTAGTGCCTGTTTGTTCAGTGTTCTAATGGGATTACTTTTACTAATTAAAACACTTAAGCTAAATGTTTATTAATTACTTAGGTTGTTAAAGGGAGTAGAAGTAAATAGCCATCTTTCTGAACAAAATGACTAATTAATTATGGTTTTTGTTTATTTATACTTTAAGGTCACGCTATGTAACTTTTTAACATCTTTTTCTTGATCCAGTATGTGATAATATGACCCTTTACAGTGTTAATGAAAAGTCACTCAGCCCCATCTGCTGCTTGTGTTCAGAATACTGTGTTTGCAACTTCTGAGTCTTTGGTCCGGTGTCGTGAAGTCTCACAAAGTCACGTACAGTATCACATGAGGACTAACCCAATGTGGCTAGCTGATATGATAGCGCTGGAATGTTTTTAGCTCATGATTCCTGATTTTTCCCATCTCTCCCTGCTTGAACACAACTGATTTCTTTGAATGAGTGATGAACCGCTCCAGTAGAAAGTAATGAAGGCTGAGGAGACATTTCAACAGGTAGATTTAGAGGTTTCTAAGCAAAGACAATGCTAATGTTTTTACAACAGAGATTTAAAATGGACACCAGGGGGTGCTACAAACAAGCAAAAACTGCATAATATGCCTTTAAATAACTGAAGGACAATCTTTTCTTCTTTATGAATTTATTATCTAGCATTATTCAGCTACTTTAAATCACTTCTAATGGTTTCCTTTAGAGTTTTTCAATAACTAAACTTCTATAGCAAAATGTTATTTTATAATAAAGCAATAACTTATTTGATGTAGTGTTTTCCTCCACTTCTTTTTAAATATTCTGTCCAACATCTGTCCTCCCACCACTTGTCTTTCTTCACTTACAGCAGCTGTTGCTAGGAAACAGCTCATGGCTGCATTAGAATATTAATATATACATAAAAAAACAATATTCACCAGTTGGTGAATTGGCTGTTAGATGTAAATTGCATCATGAAGCAATTCACTGGAATTTGAATTTTTAGTGCAGATAAAGACATTTCCACTAGTTTGTCAGACCTAAGTAATTCTTTCCTGCAGTGTTAATAGGTCACTATTATGAGTCATTATAGTACATGTCTAAAAGGAATTAACATTTTAAAAATATCCAACTGTCACATTAGGCCCAACAAATAGATTAGAGTACCTCTACATTTTCAATTACGTTGTATGACATATAAAAAAGGCAATTTCACATTCTAGACATGCACTCTGTATTTGTCACAAACTTAAGTAGATGTTCAGTTTAAAGTTTAATATATATTGTTGCTGTTGGGCATCACGTTTACATAAATCAGCTTTATGGATTACCTTTCACG
Organism: Callopanchax toddi; assembly: GCA_006937965.1. Classification (NCBI taxonomy): domain Eukaryota; kingdom Metazoa; phylum Chordata; class Actinopteri; order Cyprinodontiformes; family Nothobranchiidae; genus Callopanchax; species Callopanchax toddi. Next base: position 5,949,275 of record SSNR01000007.1, on the reverse strand, counting down.
TCTACTAGTCGTTTTATGTTTGACATTTCAAAGGAAAGTGTCAAAAAATAGCTTGACTTTGTGACTACCCAGGGTTTTGTATTTGTAATAAAAAAATATTTTTTTCACATTTGTGGAAAGGTTATTGCCCAAAAGTAATTATATGAGACATGACATACCTTAAAAAACTATTAAATCCATTAAAAAAAATTACATAGGAAAAACACAACATTTCTGACATTGCAAATAACTTGATATTATATTCTTTGCTTTATTTCTTTCATTCTCTGCTCTCCAGCCCACCTGCTGTGGCAAAGCTGTAGACTCAGAAGAGTTCAAATTATCTGCAACACATCTGTACCTCTTGCCTGGCAGGTTTTTGTTACATAGTTGAGATGTTTGTGAATGTGTTACAACATAACCATTCCCTTTAAACCCCCACCCCCTAAAAATATTCTGGCACTAATTCTGTCTGAAACCTTTGCAGCATGCTTGGGTAGAACCCTCAATGTGTGCTGCTGTCCCTGGCTGTGGTCATTCTAAGCACTTTGTTGCTAAAATTGCATATGTTAAATTGGCCCACGGCAGTACCTAAGAACGGCAGTAGTGTTCAATAATCCATTTCAGTTTTGCCACCACAACAGCGTAAACAATCGGGACAATTTGGTGGTCGGTACTGCTAGATTAGTTTTCTTCTTTTACAAGTGCCAGACTGAAGCAGCAGCTTGTCACTTGAACGGCTGAACAGCCAGGTAGCCTGCTGCCAGCCCACCAAAGCATGGAAAAGGCCAGCAAATATCACTGCCACTGCCAACCACCGCTGCCAATTCAGGTAACCACCTGTTTAGCATAAGACACTTCTGCTGCATCCAAGCTTACAGAAGTCGCTGCTGCAGCAACAGTCTCATTCCTCTGCCGACTGCGTGGGTCTCTTAAACCCTCAGCAGTCACTAACATTTACTCACGTGAGCGCCCCAGACTGCAAGGAACAGCTGTTAATGCATCATCAAAATGTCAGACGTAGTCATTCATGTCCATCTAAATTCACCAAGGATCAATGTGATCGCCTCGCCTGTTTCAGCTTGACCACAACAGCTTGACTGTGTGGACTGATAAAGAAAAGCAAATATCTGCAAGTTATATTTTTTTAATACGAAACGTAATTCAGATACAATTACATCTATATTATTACTGTATTTTGGAATTTTCTCTTAAGGTTTCTATAGGGTTTTATGCTTTTCTGACCCAGAGATGCACAAAGCATGCAGAACTGTTAGTGCTGCTTGAAACTGGGCCACAATACCAACACACAAGCCCTGAGAAAACATGCACCTCTGTCCTAAACAGATAGGCCTCTTCATGTGCTTTTACACATTTAATCTGCTACATGACAGTCTGATTTGTCACCACTATATGTCAGCTGCAGTGACAGTTTGTCCTCCACCAAATGTGTCAATCTTGTTATGTGAAACTCACTTCTAATTTGTCAGCACCAGTTAGCTGAGCCACATTATTTCTGCTTCCTAGCAAAATGGAGGCACACAGTTATTTTTATCTCCCAAGCTTGAATCAGAGGCTTGGCAACTAATGACTATACATATGCGTGTGTGTGTATGTGTGTGTGTGTATATATATATATTTTCATATATATATATATATATATATATATATATATATATATATATATATATATATATATATATATAAAAAGAAAGGCTTAGTGATGTTTTTTTTTTCATTTCAACAATACAGACATGTGACAATAAAACCATTTGTAATGATTCTTGTTGATCCAGAAATAAAATTTAAAAAAAGAGAATTTTTTTTTTCAATCCAAAGTGTAACCCTGACTTATTTCAGCAGAGCATTTTAAAATTATATTTCTCAATGACACCTCATTTCTGGAGCTCTGACACATTATATTTCCAGCTCACTTGAACCTTGGCAGAATGTGACTCTTGCTTGTATTTTTTTATGAGACATGGATTACATGTTGCAGATCCAGTTGTCCTGCAGAAAGTAAAATTTAATACATGAGCTGTGGTTGCTACAACAACTTCCAGACATTTCTTTTACCTCAGATCCACTATATATGTATATTATGTCCTAGTTTCTTGTTATTAGACAGTATATAAAGTATGTCTCAGTTCCACGGTCTCTTAGATGTCCATCCTTCTGTAATATATGTAAGAACAGACAAAAACATAATTTAAAATTCATAGAGCTCAACACCAACAAAAGTATAAGATGTAATGGAAGTTACAACACTCTTACCATTAAAGGTGGTTTTCATTAAAATGCTTTTTCACTTTCCCTCTCAAATTGTGAAATAAGTTAACCTTTATTGTCCAAAGAAATGTAATTAATAAAACAAATTCCAGTACACCGTACACATACATGCATAATGAACATTTAGGCCACAGGAATCTTTTTTTTCTTCTCTCTTCATAAAATTACAAGATTCTTGGCTCATTTTCTTATCCAGTCTGTGCAGGCAAATGTCTCAAGCTACTTTAAGCACAAATGCTGCCAAAAGTGTGAGAGATGCCAAATGACAGTGAGAAGAAACCATCGTAGCCTGGCAACTCAATTTAAAGTCTTTGGCCCACAGCTGGTTCAAACTGACTCCCCCTGATGTCAACTGCAGCAACTTTTACTTCGTAACTGTTTGTGTAATCAATACTTGGTTAACAACTTTAATGTATTATTATTTTTGGATAAAATGTTATTTGGACTTGATGAACTTCAAATTGCATGAAATTAAATACACAGTTGAATAAATATATTGTTTTATGTTCATTAAAGTTACACAAACTACAAAACATATGAAAAAGTAAATTTAGAACAAAAATAATTTGGTTGCATGAAAAATATCATTCTTAATGAAACGGTTAAAGTCTCCATAAATTAAAATTTAAAGTTTAAATGAATATAGTATTTTTTGCACCTGAGTCTCAGCATTTGTCTCAAAAATGACAAACATAAATGCCGTATCTGTTTGACCTGATTTGGGGCATTTTGAATTTGTGTTTCTCTGTTTTGAATTTGTGTACATCCTCTATTATTTTACTGTTATCTTGTCTCATTTCAGGCCAATTTACTTCCTGTTTTTCTCCTACCTGGAATCAGAAGTCTCAAGTGTTGGAAATCTGTGCTTTTACTGGAAACCTGACCATTTCATGGGGACTTAACTTTTGGACTTTATTTTAGAAAAAGGCTGCCTCGCTGAGATATGGTAGAACAGAATGCAATTGCCTGCTCAACTGTGATGTGTGTTTGATGTAAATGAATGCATTACCGGTCCATGAGGGTCCTCCATGTCCTTTGGTGGAGAATCACGAGCCGTCTAAAAAAGGAGGCCTTTTCTGGAGATATACCTTGTGGAGAAATTGCCATTATCCTGTTATAATTTATCACTCAGGGACACACAAGGACAAACATTAGCATTAAATATCTGTTGAAAAATCATTTGAAACATTTTTCTTCTTTTCAATACACTTCTAAAAAACCAAGGTAATACTGCTGTAGTGTTAAAATGTCTCCTTGGTTAAACCCTGTGGTGCATGAATCCTAAAATAATATAAATACAGCATAAGTACATACAACTTAGCAGCATGTGCATGCAGATTATCTCAGAAATAAACTGATGTGGTGCAGCAAAGGAGGAGTGGGTCACACTCACATACATGGCTGTGACAGCTGAAACATGCGGGCTTTAACTCTTGCTGGCCCTGAGAAACCGTCACCTGATGTTTACAGGAGGTGAGCTGAGACCTGCTTTTGGCCTACGGAGCTTCAGGATCTGCCAGACTGTCACCACGGTGTCTATTCACTAAAAGTTAACTCCTTTTTCTTTCACGCTGAGTAGCTCCCCTCAGCATGAAAAAGGATTTCTATGCATGAATTTGATTTAACTTAGAGATAATATATATTATAATTTAATATAGTGTCATGGTAAAACAAAAAAAGAAGAATAAAAAATTAAATCAATTTTTCGATTTTAGATTTTTTTGGGTTTTAGGACAAAATGATATTCATCCAATTTTTAGCAGCAGCAACATGAATATGTCGTTTTTGAATGACTTCATTAGTCTCTCATTGTTTTAACTCAATTTTGCTTCAGGTTATTGAGGTTTTGTTTGTGCACAGCTGTCTTAAGATCCTACCAACATTTAGTCACGTTGAGTTCTGGACTTTGACTGACTTACTGCCTTATCTTGATTTGTGTTTTTTTCAGACATTTTCTTGTGGATTCTCTGCTGTATCTGGAGCTGGGATCCTGTTGCATTATCCACTCTGGTCCAGGCTTTAGCTGTCAGACAGCTGGCCTCACATTTGACTCTAGTCTAGTATATTTTGGTAGATACAAGAATTTCATGGCCCACACAGTGACTGCTAAATGCCCAAATCATCATCCTTCCACCACTGTGCTGGCAGCTGGTGTGAGGCGTTTGCTCTCATATGCTGTTTGGTTTTTACCATACATGACCCGGTGCATTGTGGGTAAACTTAATTTTAGAGAGGGAAGAGGGTTTCCTTGCATTCTTTCCAAAAAAAAAGCCATTTGCTCAGTCTTTTTCTAGTTTTCCTGTCAGGCGATGACATTTAACATGATAACTGACTCTTAGCTTTGACCTTGGGTGAATTTGCTGGGATGTCCTCTTTTGGACAAATTGACAACTGTCTTAAATGGTTTTAAATGTAGAATGATAGACTCCAAATTATTTGGAAATGATAGTAATAACTTTTTCCAGATTCTTGGGCAGCTACTTGTCTTTTTAAGGTCATTGCTGCTTGCTGATGTGTTCACACACACATGTATGCTCCAGACCAGCAAATATGAAGTGGTCACATTGATAATGATCAGTTAATCAAGTGCACTCCATCAGCAACACCTGGCTGAAACGATTTTTTATTAAATCATATGGAATCAGTAAGGATGCATTTATTTTTTTAAACATAGCTTTTCCATGTAGGCTATGTTTTTGTTGAATAAATAATGAAATAGTGGAATGTGTTGTGTGTTTATTTTCATCTGAAGTTAGATTTAAATCAGTTTTACAGCTGGCACCAGATCAGCTTTATTATGTCCTGATATGTTTGTTGTCATTTTAAATAAACTAATTTGCATTTACAGAACAAAGATTAAAAATAAAAAAGGAACTCTAAATGGAGCCCCTTACATTCTGCAGACCGTGGTACAAAGTCTGCATTTGAAATAAAAAATGAAAACCATCCCATTCTTTCAGGTTTCCAAACATGTAATATCTGAAGTACCGTGAATGGAGTGGGTGCAGGGTTCAATGCTTTATGCTGCAGTAAATGTGGCTGACCTGCTTTTAAGAATTTCAATAACAGATTCAATAACATGAATATGGCTGAGTCATCATAATAAAGCTGCTCTTTACTCTCTTAAACTTTTTTATGAGCACAAAAAAATGTTTTTACTACAGTTTTTTCATACCTTACCTTGGCCTTGTGAAGAAGCTGGAGAAGCTGCATTTATTACAGTATTTTACGTTTTTCTCCAACTGTTTAAAAGCAGAGTCCAAGGTCGTTCAGTTGGCCTCAAAGTTTGTTAAACTGTTACCAACTGAATTTGAGGATTTCTCAGGTGGAAGTTTAACAAATAGCCTAGAGCTGGTAGGATTACTTTTGGCTGTGAGTGAATTAGGGTGCATTTCTTGCACATAACTGCTGTTGGTAGAGTGTTTAACTCAACATTTTACCTTAAAACTTGCACATTCTGAGCACTAAAGTGAGAGCAGCTGCTCACACATTTCCTGTGTGGAGACATGACAACTGAGGCATCAGCACCACAGTCCAGAGTTTACCCAACAACTGCTGCACAGCTTTCAGTCTGCGCACGCTACTGGTGGGCAGCCTCACCTCATCTCCCCCTGTCCACCTTTCAAATGTGTAACAGGTGCTATTAGATGCATGATTATGAGCAACAGCAGTCAAGTGGGAAACCATCTGTTTCCCAGCATGCTGGTGGTCTGCGTAGCCTGACTGTCTTTCTCTTAAAACTTAACTCCTTCGATTGGAGCTTCTCCCTTCAAGGAGAAATCATTTTTGCCTGAAAACACCTACAAATTTGATCAAATACTATGATAATCATCTGTGTCTAAAAGCACATTCAAATGAAATATGATGGTTGTGAGTTTCCTTGTTGACTATCAGATCTAATGTTTGTATAGAGTCAGTTTGTTTTCCCAAAGCACCATCAGTACTAAAATGCTTTATACAAAAAAAAATTTTAATCTAAAGAAATGTGATAAAAATAATAATGTACTGGCATGATGTGCACATATAACACAGCTTTAACACGCTACCTGCTTTAGAAAATGTGTGTGTATGTGTGTGTGTGTCCCCTCTGGCAGTAATGGAGGAAAGAGAGCCAGAATAGAAATGGATTGTTTGGTTCACTTCCAGCTGTAGAGGATGTTCATGAAAAAAATCAAGGAGAAATAATCGTATGTTATACTAACAAACCTACACGTGTTGAACAGTGGTTTGTGTGATGGATTTTAAAGTCAATTAAATGCATTTTTAATGTTTTTGCTAGAAAGCTTGGTTAGACGCATACCCAAATAACTTCTCAAAACAGTTTTAAAATAAGTTAGTTTTGTCATTTTAAACAACTCAAACTCAAAATGTCTTACTGAATGCTTTACATTTTGTCACGTTTGCATCAAACAGTTGTTCAACCTTTTTTGTTTTCACCGTTTATCTCAGTCTCATCCATGCTGCTACGTGTCATGGAGTGTATCTCTTCTGTTCCAGCTACTGTGCTGTTGAAAAAGTCTTTCAGATTTCTTCTGTTTTTAATTTTCTGTCTCACATAAACATTTCAAATCAGCAAACACATTTCAACTTCAGAGTAAGGTAACCTGTGAAAATTCAATACACAGTTTTAGAAAGTTTATTTGATCTATTTAAAGAAAAAAATCTGTACAAACCAACCTGGTCCTATGTAAGAAAGCAATTGAACCCCTTGTTAAATCATGAAGTTCCTGTGATTTACCACACTATTTGGAAAGCTGAGTTTAGTTCCAGTACTTGATTATTGCCAGACCTGTAGAAATAATAAACAATAAAAACCTGTCTGACAACTCGAAGTAAGCTAAACGATCTCAAAAAGCAACAAATCCTGTTCCATCCTAAAAAAATGAGCTCTTACCTGGTTTAGGTTAAGGTCAGAGGTCATGGTTCAACAATAAGAAAGAGACAAGGAGGCAAAATGGCCTCTGTGGAAGTGTTCCAAAGAGGAGAATAAACCTAAAGGCCTATCGTACATTTACCAAAAGAACAACAAAAATATCTGGATGATCCCCAAGAATTTTGGGGAAATGTGAGACAACTTTTTAGAAGGTGTGTCCTGTTACATCTGGAGTAAAACAAACTGAATTTTAGAAAAACACCCTACAACAGTCAGACATGGTGGTGGTAGTCTGATGGTCTGGGCCTGCTTCAGGACATGAACAACTTGCTGTTATTGATGGAACCATAAATGTCTCACCTTTGATCTTAATTCATGCTGAAAATGCTCCAATGTGGTTGAAATTAATCAATTCTGCAAATCATTTGTATTCAGATACATTGCCTTTGTATAATTTGGCTCATTCAAAATATCTTCTCATTTCCTCAGAAAGGAGCATGCCATGTCAGCATTTTAGTCTTTAGTAGAAACAATTTGCTCCTTCGGCTCCTGCTTTGTGTGGCTCTCCACAAGAGTCTCTCCTCAGATTTTCCAAACTGGGATTGATTTGATCACTTTCTACTACAAGTATGATACTGACTACTCATAGGTACTCCACACAACCTCAGTTATAATAAAACCAAGTGCTCCTTTAGAGTAATCCTTCATCAGAAATTGGGAGACCTGTGAAACGGTGGTTATAGGTTAGGTTTGATTTCAAACTTTGCATAAACCACCATGCAGCACACTGTAAATAATTCAGCCCTAATGAGGTTTCTTGTCTCTTGTTAACAAGAGTTTTAGTTATGCTGCTGTGTGTGGCATGGTTGTAGTTAGGCAACCACTTGAGTTGTTTTGACATCTAGCATTCCTTGTTCTGAAAGCCTGAATCCTTTTATGTGACGGCTATTCTGACATACATATGTAATTATCCCTCCACCAACAGTTAATCAATTTGTTTCAAGTGTGACTTAAAAATGTGGTTATAAAGATTATCTGTTCAAAATTTAGCATACACCAGTACCACAGAAAATACACGATAAGCAATTTTGATGTGAGAAAACATCCCCATCTCCCTCATGCACCCTGAAATTATGTTTCAGTTTTTAACTGGATCTGACATACATTTATTTAGCCCCAATGAATCCATCACTTGGCTAATTAATCAGTTTTAATATGGGAATTGACAGTATTCAGTGCTGACCATACATGCCAGTAGCATCCGGATGAAGCCAGCTCCACTTGCTTCAGTTTGCTGGGCAACCATTGCATAAGCACTCTGGAACAGCAATAGAAGAGTCATAAAGGCAGTTGTGTGAGCCATTTTGTGCCATTTGGGTGGTGGTGATGTCAAAATGACAAACAGGCTCTTCACTGTTTTTTACTTCTTTTCTTTTTTTAAAGCTGCACATTGTTGTTTCCAGTGACTTCAGATAAACTGAGTCAATGTGGTCAAAATTTGAAAAATACACTATGCAACTTGCACTTTAAGCTTTTTCAGTCCCAATACCAATCCCGATATTTGGGCTTTGTGGATCAGTCGATACCCGATATCTACCAATACTAATGCAAAGACTAAAATATTGTAATATCCGACTAAATAAACCTCAAACATAATGTAACTCGGACCAGAAAACTCTCAAGAAGTCTAACATTTGTAATTTGTGAGTTACAGTGTAAAGTAATGTTTGCCACATTATTTCTCTGCTCATAATCAGGATAAAGTGTAGTAAATAATATCGGATCCAGTATCGGCCAATTTTACCTATCCAGCTAAAAGGCCTGGATCGGCACCGATATCTGATCCAGTATCGTATCGGTGCATCCCTAGTTAGAACAGAAAGTGTGCTGCTCATTTTTTTAAAACCCAGAAAGTTAATTACCCATTCTCTAAAAAAAGACAGGGAGTTGCATTCATCTTCTCTGACTTTATAAAATAAACATACTTCTTAAAGGTGCTTAGCTGTTCTCATTTCATAATAATCTACACATCCATTGTAAAGATGAACATGGTGACACCATTTCTGTTAATAATACGTTCAAATATACTGGAAAAAAAAGAATTGCAATTTTTATTCATATTCATGTACAGTATGAACTACAATCTCAGGTATCAATAATTGAACATCATCCTTAAGGAAATTAGTTAGACTCCTTACAAGCACTATCTTTTTTCTTGTTTTTGTTTAGCTTTTTTTGTGTTTTTTTAACAACAGGAGCACATGTAAAATTATGATCTGAAGACTTTTTTTTGTTCTTTTTTTCCATTATGTTTTTGAAAATATTTTTTTTTGTAGAAATTTTGCCATGTGATGATGATCCTCTCCGAAAATGAGAGAGAACGTCTCCACATACAATAACCCTTCCCATACATGGACAGTTGGCAGAAAGACTCGCAGGAATTTGATCACCTTGGCTGAGGGCTTTGCACAAAAAACAAACTCAGTCTGCTGGTATGTTGAGTCCAACATTCTGCATGAGTCTTCATTCAATTCCATTCCAGCGCTTTTTAAAAATCTCTTTCACATAAGCCATCCTCCCTAAGCGACTACAAGTACACAGATATCCCATTCATCCGGAATAACTCACAACCCTCAAATATATATATAAAAAAAGGTCTGAACATTTTTTTTCACTGTAGCCAGCATGAACACTGAATCATTAATCCACCAAAAGCATTGAAAAGGAATTGAGCATTGGAAAAAAAAAAGAAAAGAAAACAGTGAAAAGGGAAAGAATGGCTTACTCATTGTCATTACCACTCACGGTACTGTTCTCTGCTTCATGGTGAAAGGCTGTTGGTGAGTAGTTCCTGTTTCAGCCACTAATCTTCCATGCTTCCATTACAGATTCTGCCTGCCTGTAGCTCATGGCCAATCAGAAAATACACATCTTCTTTGTTTCAACATCGTTATTGTAAAAGACATCACATTTTCAAAAGAAAACAGGAAGTAAGGTTTTGTGACACAGAATTGGGAGTGAAATGTGCTGATGAGGTTAATGGAGAGAAACAAAATCAAGCAAATGAGTGACGTGATTGTTGTCAGTGTTATGTGTGGTTCAAGTCCAAAACCATCAAGCTAGATTTGTTAATGAACAGTCTCATTTGTGAATTTGCCAGTGGGAAATTAAAATATGCTTGTTGCACAGAGACCAAAAGCAAAAGGCATATCTACCTCTTCTTACTTTCTGCACAAGGTCACTGTTTCCATGGCGACAGGCTGATGGCTAGTTTGCGTCCTTATTTCTTATCTATTTTTCCACTTCTTTCCCCTTGTATCTGCAATATCTCTGTTTGAAGACCCCTCATGATCATTGTTAGCATGAACACCAACCCCTCCTGTCCCCGACTGCTGTTCTTCTTTTTTCATTCCTATTATCCACTTGTTTAAGCTGTCTTATTTCTAATGCTAAACAGGGGGAAAAAGGCATGTAAACAGACTGGAGAAGAGACATTGTTTTGATGATCTATAAATGATGCAGCATCAAAGTGTCTGTGTGTTTTTCCTCTGCCAAAAATGAGACTGAGCAGGGGTCGCTTCAATATCAAAGGCCTCTACCCCCTGTGAGATGTTAGGCACAAAGTCTCATGCTGCTTTCTTATCAGCTTTCCTCTGTTAGTCTGGAAATGAACTGCTGATACAGATTAATGAGCTATAACCCATCTTCTCCTATTTTGTTGCAGGTTCCTAGCTGCTTCACTGAGTACGTTAGCCCTGTCTGCATTCGTCTGACAGGGTCACACTACATTACAAAGCAGCCTCATTTGCCTTTTTATCTGTACTAACAGATGGACTATCAGCGCCTGGGCTCGTGTGACCCTGGGGTGATGGCAAGGTGCTGCAACACAGAGAGGACGTAGATCATTACCAGGTTAACAGGGAGGCTACAGACCACAACCTTATGCTACCCTTCATTTTCCTAAGAAATATTCTGCCATTGTGCAGCACACACAAAAGGGGAAAGGCTAGACAAATGAGATATGGTGATGAGTGAGGGACGTGTCTGAGCTCAGTGACGGAGAGGAGAAAGAAGCAAAGAGAAAGTGAAGAGAAAACAAGGATAATATTGACTGGGAAGAAATGAATAATTCAGACATACAAAAAGAGAGATCAGAAGGAAAACGGTTAGGGGTAAAAGTCTAGAGAAATGTGAGGAGGGGGAGTGGGAGCAAGACCTTAATCTTAATTAAAGTGAAGGATGTATGGCTGTTGTTCAGGAGCCATGGGGGAAATGCACATTTACTCATTTGCCAGCTTTACTCTGCAGGCATGCTGGCTTCACTGTGATATAATCCAGAGCTGTGTCATTAAAAGATCTAATCTTATCTTGAGTGACAGCTGGAATATGATGGTGAGGAGAATACCCCTGCATTTTTTTTGTTTGATGTCTTGTAAAGTTCCTCCATATTCGCTGTAGTCTGCTGAGTAATTTCCAAATGTGTGCTTAAGCAAATTAAATCACTTTGAGTTGAATCAAGATGTTTGGATTAATGGCACAGCAATTATCCCAGCATAGGACCAAGACCTACATTGGTGTTACAGGCTGCATTTGATGCCTTCCACGTTCGCTTTTAATAAACCATTCTTTCCCTTGAGCAGTATTACACACAGAGAGGGAAAAAAAATGAGCTAAAAAGCTATCACAAAATTGTTTTTCTTCATTTAGCCACTAGACATATTTCAATAAATAATCTTTGTTTTTGTAAAGACCCTTTTTAAAGTATCACATTTGTCCCTTTGCCAAATGCTGATTGGGCGCCGCAGTCAAGATCAACTGTCAAGTCGACGGCATTTTATTTTATTTTAAAAGTTTTGATCCACTGTATTCCAATACTGGTAATACTGGATATGTTGTCAAATTCAAGATTAGATTTGGGTCTCTTGCACATTGTCTTTTGAGCAAGCTTGAATCAGTAAAGGTTCTTGTGTAGCTGAGCTGTGTATGGTACTGAGCATCGGCGGGTGGTGGTAAGTGCTCTTGTAGGTGTTGTAGTGGTTGTAGTGCTCCAGTGGAGGGAGCGATAGATGTCTCTCCATAGCAGCAACACCTGCAAGCTCTTCTTCAACAGTGATGACTTCCATGGAGGAGGCAGGGCCGTCGGGGTCCTGTTGGTTATGCTGCTTCCTCATCTTGTAGAAAATAACCAATAGAACAGCAGCCATAAGGGTAATGGCCACAAAGCAGCCGATGATAATTTTGGTGGTTTTCATCACCTCATCCAGACCAGTGGCTCCTTCTCCATTCAGATCAAGAACTGGAATAGTGTAAGTCCGCTCTGTGGTCCGTGTTGAAAGTGGAGTACCTTTTGTAGTTGAAGACGGTACCCAGTCAAACGGGGGGAGAGGTGTTTGGCTATCATCCCCGGGATTCTCAATCGTCTCCACAGTTACAGTGGTAAAATAGGTCACCCCACTGTTTTCCACAGAAGTAACATTAAGCACAGCAGACGCAGAAATGTTGCCTGCTGTGTTGCTAACCATACAGGTGTAAGTCCCAGTGTCCTGCATTGTTACACTAGTAAAGTTTAGTGTCCCATCATTGAGTACAGATAAACGGACCTTATAAGCCCCATGTGTCACCAAAGAGCCATTTGGTGTGAGCCAAGAGATGGCGGTCAGAGAGCTTGTGCGGCATTTAAGCTCAGCACCCATACCTTCAGTCACATTCAAGTCACTGGGTGGCTCTACAATGACAGGAACGTCACACTGAAAGTAACTGTGGTCCAGCTCTCCAATATAGCGACCTTTGAAGGCTGAAGGAGTATAGCAACGTGCACAGCAGCTGGTATTGGCCGGTACTGTTTCCTTGAGCCACCAGCTAAGCCACAAAATATCACAGTTGCAGTTCCAGGGGTTGTGATGAAGGTGCACTCTTTCCAGACGATGCAGCGGTGTAAAGAGGTCATGTGGTAAAAAAGTCAGGTTGTTGTGTGCCAGGTTCAGCTCCACCAGTGACTGAAGATCATCGAAGGAATTTCTCTCGATCGTTTGGATCTGAGCATGCATCATCCACAGCTTTTGAAGGTTCACTAACCCAGTAAAGGAGCTGGGCTTGACAACAGTTAGCTGGTTACCTGACATTTCTAGCTCTTCAAGCCTAATCAAAGGTATGATGTTAGGGATCTCCTTGAGGTTACACATTCCCAAGTTCAGGTAGCGCAGGTTACTCAAGTCCTTGAAAGCACCGTCAGAAATGTAGGAGAGACGTTTCAGCTCGCCTAGATCTAGCCGTCGAAGGGAGGGAACCCGGTTGAAGGCATATGATGGTATACTTTCAATGGGGTTGTTCCGTAGCCAGAGTTCCTTAAGTTTGGATAAGTACTCAAATGCTCCATTAGGGATTGTTGTCAGTCGATTATCAAACAGCTCCAGTGTGTTGAGACTGGCTAGCCCATTAAAAGCCCCAATTTCAATGCTGCGGATATGATTCTTGCTCAGCTGCAGAATCTCCAGATGGCGCAGATGCTTGAAACTGTCCACCTTGATTACCTGAATGAGGTTATCCTGGAGGTTCAGGTACCGGGTATTGGTAGAAATACCATCTGGAACATCCCGCAGACCACGCCGGGTGCATATGACTTTGCTGAATTGGTTACTGCATGAGCAGACCGAAGGACAGGTTTGAGCACGGACGAGTCCAGCCACCACCAGGATCTGAAGGGCCAAAAGCAGCACAAAGAGGGGGTTGGACAGCGCCCCCTTCAGCCTACGACCTCTCATTGTCTGGCGCTGGAGGGAGGAGATCATTGTGTTCAGCATTCATAGTTCATCTGGTGTTTGTGTTCTCTGAAAAAAGAAGAAAACAATTTTTAGTAACCACATAAAGTCGCTAGATGCACACAGATTATGTAGTTATATGTCACTACATAAAATACTGTTTAATGAATTTAACAAGGACAAATTCATTTGTTTCTCAGAATGCAGGAAGTTGGTTTTTTGACATAAATTTTTGGCAATTTTGGATAATAGAAATTATGTCATTTTAAAATGCAAAATCTGTTATGACATTTCATAGTAAAATGCAGTATATTTGCACAATTACCATATATGGAAAAAGGCCATGGTGGACTAAAGACGTAAGTTAAATGTTAGTACCACCAGTTTCTGTAATATAACAGAACTTTTTGTTGGCTCTCTAACCTTGGCTTGTCCACAATTTGCAAAGTCAACACAAGTTGATGGATCTGTGCAGAACATCCTTACTCATAGGATTATAAAACATTCATTATTCAATATATAAAAGCTTCCTAATAAAGAGCTCCAAAGAAATTGTACCATCTGCGGGACTGGTAAACTCAGAAAAGCATTACCTTCAGACAAATACAGTCTGAATGTCAATGAGAAATAATTTAATCATGAAAGAGAAGAAAAAAGTCTTTGTGACCCTGGAAATGTATGATGAGGCTTGGTATTTATGGTATTTCTGCCAAAAGAGTGCTCTAGCTTTTATATTATTACAAAACATGTCAAGTTTGTTGCTAAAATAAGAACGATCTGATCTGATTGATGTGTTTTTAAATGGATTTATGATTATAGCTTCATGAGTCATCTTTTTATGATGGTACAATACATCTTACTCACAAATCCATGACAAATGGCTCAAATCTGGAACATAACATCTGATGTTGTTCTAAGATCTACCACAGTCATAGATAAACTTATCTCTTGAATCAAGTACCTAAAAAAGAATTTCTTTCTTCTTGTGTATTCAAATTTGATTTAGGTAGATTGGAATAGGTCATTGAAACAACATGTCAAGGATTATGCCTGAAATGCTGATGATAAAAATAAACCAGGAGCATCTTACACACAGAGCACAGCCTGTACCTCCCACTTCTACTCTGCAGTGTTGATGTGCTGCTATCACCCCTTTTTTTTCCACCTTCATAGATGGAAGCCTACAAATAAATCAATACATGCCCTTTAACAAACGTATATATATACACGTAGATATGCGGAAAGTATAAAATGTGACGGTGTTGTGTCAAGCTGTGCTGTTAAGTGATTCAGACACTGTTCTGCAGTGCAGTTGATGCCTGTGCCAAAAGCAAAGCACTCTTATCTATCACAAAAAAGAGGGGGAAAATATTAACGTTCTATACTGAGTCCTCCTACTGGGTCCTCCTTTTTTTTTTTTGGGCTCTTACAACTGACGTTATCTGTTAATCATCTCTTTCTGTCAGCCCACAAGCAAGGAGAAACAAGTATATTATGACAGGTGTTTTCTAAACTGTAAAAATTGTTAACTGAGGTGGA
Source organism: Callopanchax toddi (assembly GCA_006937965.1). NCBI lineage: Eukaryota > Metazoa > Chordata > Actinopteri > Cyprinodontiformes > Nothobranchiidae > Callopanchax > Callopanchax toddi. The sequence goes on along the minus strand of SSNR01000007.1, from coordinate 5,933,837 downwards.
AATGCTCTCCAGTGAGGATGAGTGGCTGACTTAATCAGAAGAAATGAGTCTACATGTAGCTTGATTTCTGCACCAGCCAGGCTGCCACAATAGCCGTGATGGCGCGAGGCTGCAGAGAGACGAGCCTCTGCAGGGGAATCAGATCGAATAAGGCCTCCCACATGCTGGAACTCATTTTGTCTGGTTGGAATTACAACAAAACCTGCTCCGCCACCAACGAGAAGAAAATGTCAGACATGGCAAACACACTGAAAGTGATTATCTGCTGTCAATACAACATATCAGTCCGTGATTCCGCTCGAACGTATAAAGAGATCAGCCTGTTGATCTACCACTCCAAGAGTAATTCTAGCTTTGGCCACATGCCTTATTCATAATGCATTTAACGTGAATACATTTTATAGTCCTTTATGGCTCATTACACAAAGAAATGGCATATATATATATATATATTGCAGAGAAAAAAAAAGCTTTCGATTTTGTTGGTGCAACACTGCATGGATTAATTTCCATCTAGCTGCGCTCAACATGTGTTCAGAGCAACTGAAAGCAGGAGCTGCTTACATCTAAAATCCTGCCAGTAACATAAAAAAAACCCACACACCCACCCTTACGTTTCAGCTCCTGCAACAGCAACCACTGGCTTTGTGTCTAACTGCTGTGACATGACGAGTTCGTGGGAAAAGCGCAATGGGAACACGTGTTTTAATCAAGGTGCACAAGCAGACCATAAGGTGGAGCATTTATGAGTATTTATATCACATTTTTAGATAATTAGAGTTCTGTGTTTTGTTTCTTTTTTTTAAGAAACTGAGCAGCTTTACGCATCCAACTCATTTTATGAATATGAAACATTCTAAAACTGTTCTGCACCGATCACATTTGGAAAGACAAATCTGGGAGGATGAAACAAAGACGACAAACTGTTGCATTATGGAGTAACTTGTTTTGTAGTCACATTTTGATCTTGTGTAAACTTATTTAGTATTCCCCCTTAGGATTCTAAGGGAAATTTGGAATCTTTTGTGTACAACAAGATTAGTCCAACCCAGTGACAAAAAGAACATCTGAATTAGCATTTTGCAAAATCTGCCAAGTGAATCATGTTTAGTTGACAGTGTTCACATAACCGTGCTTATTAAAAGATCACAACACTTTCAAAAATACATGAGTCTATTTCAAATGTTCTCTTGGTAAATAATTTATCTAAAAAATGTCACTATTTGGTTACAGACGATAAATAATAATCTAAATCTAAGCAAAGTAAAGGAGGTCACATTGTTGATTAGACAATTACTGATCATTCGCAGTTAATCATATGAGTATGAGATTGATAGCAAGTGTTAAGTATGAAGTGATGCGAAATCAGGCAAGACTCATAATGATGGAGAAATAAGCCTATGGCCACTAAGAGGGCTGTCTGATGAGCTGAGTATCATCTCGCTAATTCATTCAACACATTACCAATTCATTACATTTGCATACGTTTGTTGCATGTCTTCTTTTCAGCCTCGTTTGTGCTGATGTTGTAACCTCACATGCCATCTGGGACTTTCAAGACCTGGATGCAGACAATTTGCCCTGGAGATGCACATCGATGGTTCATCAGTGTGTGAAATTATCATAAATCCTGATTGCTGATGAATTTGTAGCCAAATACTGGGTATAAACCCAAAAACAACACAAGAATCAAACACAAGGCAACCAATTTTCTATATGTGTCATTGAGGAAAAGAGGGAACTGGGTTTCTTCTATTTTTAAATCCATTAAATTAGCAAACCCTACACAGGTAAAAGTGGCTGATTTGAAACTATTGTTTAACATCAAGTTGAAGTTTGTCAATCAAAATAATCTGCTGAATTTTGATAATTAAATCTATCTGTTCATCGGGAACTTTTTGCCTACTTATTGACTGTTTCAGCAATTAAAAAAAAATAAGAACATCAAATGTTCTTCTGCATCAAATTCTTAAAATCTATTTAAATTTAGAAACTAAGATTTTTTTCTGACAGTCATATTGAGATCTGAAAAAACAGTAAAGAGGATTATTGTTAAAATCAAAAGCATTCTCAGACCAACTCTCCATAATTTGCTTATATATCTTTAGACAACTGCTGTATTGGCTTCTTAAGATAGAAGGGCCTTTAATCTAATTTATCTTCATATTTAAACATATCACAAATAGCAGAATATTAAAACAAAATGCAGTACAAACAATAAATTACACATTGTAATCCTTATCATAGAGCACATTTTGACCATATTCCTGTTCTATGTTGCCTCAGTGTAAACTAGAATTGTAAACCCTGTAAGCATTTCCATCTTTGCAGAACTGTTTGTGCATATTTGCATGATTGTTCGAGTGAATCCCAGAGGATCTGGGAGGATGGCAGCTTTAAAATCTGGCACTGCAGACCATCATACCTTGCTGCTGACACGTGGACTGGATGTGCTTCACTCTCGACCTGAAATAGAGCAATCCCCCACCTCCATCTTAGCCTCAGCACTCTGAGGGCTGGTGTTTGGGAAATAAATCTACAGGAAGAAGCTGCTGGGTGCTGCTGACTTATCAGCACCACTCTCATTCTTTTAAAAGGGGAGGGAATGATTGCCCTTCTGTTGACAAGACAGGCCTCAGAAAGGCAGAAATTATGTGCATTTTCTTAAGAATCTTTCATTCTCTTGTTTTTCAGGTCTACTGCAGCCATTTTTAAACCATCTCTGTGCCTGGAATCATGGTAAAGCAGCTGTTTTATGTCTGCCTTTAAGTCCTGTTTTCTATAGTCGTGGTTTAATTATCATCACCTGCCACCAAAAGACAAATGGAGGGATCTCATTTAACACATGTTTTCTGCAGATTTTAATGAAACTCTCAGAAAGTAATGATTACATGAACATCTAACTGATTGCTTTTTGGCATCAACCCAAATCAGGATGGCCACCACAGCCAGTCAACAAATGCAAACACAAAAATGGCTACAACTCAGTACGTTTTTACAGATATTGAATGTAGTAGCTGAGTCATTTACTATAATAATCCCAGTGCTCACATATAGTGCAAGATCCAGCTGTGATTCTATCAATTCTCAACATAAGATGGCTTTCCTGAAGCCCTGAGGGTGTTGCGTTCTTGCACTATATTATCTTTCTTTTTGACTCATCCTAGGACTGTTGTGTTTGAACCAAGATCCTGGCTTTATGTTTAAATTTTTATTTTTAATGATTTTTTTTCAAGAAAACAACATACTCTTTGATTCTTTTTTTTTTATATTTAAGGAATCAAAAAGGGGCAGAAAAAATATTTTCATCCGTCTTTATTTTGATTTGTAAATTCTGTTTGTTCTTTTGTTTTTTTTAATGAAATAAACAAATAAATGTACCACAAATAGCTAGGTGAAATTAAAATAAACAAACAAATGCTTGGGTATCAGGAGCTTAAAACTCAGCAGATGATGTGCATTCCTTCTAGGTTTGCTAGGCCTTCAATTAAATTAACTATTTAGTAACATGACTGGCTGCATGGTGGGCCAGTTGATAGCACTAATGCCTTAGGCAAGTAGGTTGCAGGTTCAATTCCTGGCATGTTTTCCCCAAGCCTACTTGGGTTTTCTCTGGGTTCTCCAGCATCCTCTGAAAACTTGCAGGTTAATTAGTGACAAAATTGTCCTGGTTTTATGTCTTTTTAGTCTGTCTGTGGCCCATTGATGGACTGGAGACCTGTCCAGGGTGTCCCCTGTCTCACCCCTCTTAAATTCCCTCTTAAAAAATTCAATTACTAACAAAAATGACATTAAAAAAGTGGAAATTATTGAAACTTTAGCAAACAAACTTCAAAAACCTTAAAAGCATACTATGCAGTTTTGGCTTGTTTTAGCACCCCCTAGTGTTTGTTTAAAATCACCATATTAACAACGTTAGCATTGTCTTTGCTCAGAAACACCTAAATGTTGAAATGTCTCCTCAGCCTTCATTGCTTTCTACTAGAGCGGTTCATCACTCATTCATAGAGATCAGCTGTGTTCAAGCAGGGGGAGATTAAAAAAAGCAGAAATTATGAGCTAAAAACACTCCAGCACTAGCATAAACGCTAGCCACATTGGGTTAGCCTAACCATCACAAAACACGTGACTTTGTGAGACTCCAGTCCATCGGACCGGAAATTCAGAAGTTGCAAACGTGGTATTCTCAATACAAGCAGCAGATGGGGCTGAGTGACTTTTCATTAACCCTGTAAAGGGTCATAGCACATGAATGAAACATTATACCACAGCTTTTCTTGGATCAGTCAATGTCTTCACTTAGCTAATGAAGCAATTCAACAAGAAAATCATAATTCAGAAAGGGTCATATTAGCACATATTGGCTTAAGAAAAATATGAAAAAGTTACATAGTGTGCCTTTAAAAGCACTCAGTTTAAAAGCTCTTTGCTTTGAACTTCATTTGAACTGCCAAAAGTCTTTGGATGAGAGGTGAAACGTCACCAAGAAAATACAATTTAAGTTCAGCTGTTTTTGTTTAGGCCTTCTAGGACTGATGTGCTCTGAATGACCAATCATGACCTTCTAAGATATCAACAAACTGAATTTAATTATTTAATGTTTATTTAAGCAACTCAGTTCTACAGAACAAAAGATAAAAACATTCAAATATTCTGTGCTCCTGTAGCAGAAACCCTGCGTATGATTTCATACTCTGTTTTATTTTGTGGGATATGTGAAATGATTAATCCCAAAGAAAAAAATGTCAAGTGAAACTGATAGCTGTGACAATATTTTTCTCTGTCTGGAGAAAGAGGAAAAGAACCTGCAGAACAATCGACTGAAAGCAGAAAGTTTCATTTGCAGCAGGTTGGTGGTTTTATCATGCTGATTGCAGGAGATACGGCCTGTGACACATTCTGTAATGCTTTGTTGAAATATGACTTGGAGTCTCTTGATTCCGCTTCAGATATTAAACAATGAAACACAATGGGTTACGCTACATATGTTATCCTGCATGAATACTATAAATCTGTGTCAAAAGGTGGAGGAATTCTATGTAGCCATGAGGTGCAAATGACCATGAGGACTGCAGGGGCGACCCTGACTTATCAATTATAATGGCCACACTAATAAATAAACAAATAAAAAAACAAATAAATAAATAAATGCATTTTTGCAGGTTGCATTAATTTATTAATTTGGGGCAATAAGAGTCAAGATATAATGTAAGGTACTGATATAGATTTTTAAAATGTTATTAATGTAATAATAATATTAGCGATAATGTTAAACATTTTTCAGACAACCTCACATTTTGTGGAATGACTTTTTTCAGTTTAGCAGTTTTGGTGTCTCAGTTAAATCAGTGCATCAAATAATTTAAATCTAAACATCTCACATCTGATTCATTGGTTTTAATGTTAAATCTATTTGAATTTATTTTAGTTTTTGATGTAAAAATGTTAGTTGATTTAAAAAATTATTATTAAAATAGATTGTCTTATTCTGATGGTAAAAGCAACTAACGTGACTTGTGTGCACACTTTAATGGGACCATTATAATGTACACAAATTGTTAAAAAACTACGTACAAATTTCCTCTTATCCTGTTCATGTGCTAGTTTACTAACACATTTTTCCTACTCTTCTACAAATTGTGAGTAATACACCCATCCTGGAATGCTTTGTTTTACCAAACAGAAAACAGGACGCCCTCTACAGGTTGTACACTTGGCCCTCTGCCCTCATCCTCACCTCTGTCCTCTGCACAGGAGAGGTTAAACAAAAGCAGCACTTCTAAATGACACCATTATTCTATTGAAAACCATCACATATTTAACAGATCAGGCTCATTTTCTCACATTTTTAATGAAAGCGATTCAATTAAATAAGGGCAGAATTGAGAGCAATCAATTTACCATCTGGAATTATAGCCTGACAGACAATTACTGTAAAGAGCAAAACCTATAGTACTAACACATTTCAATTTACCATCAGGCGGTATGCTATGATATTAGGTCTAAAACAAAGAACTTAAGCCTCATTGTCTTGTTTCTGATGAGAAATGCATAATAAATATCAGCTGACCAGTCTGACCAATGGTTAGGACAGAGCCAGTATTAGATTGCTGGGAACTTGTGTGAATAACTCATTAAGAGATATTGCTATTGATAGAATCTAATCAAATTGATCTTTTAATTCCAATTTTCAAACATAATATCATGTTAACAAAGTCATGACCCATTCCTAAAGACCCAACCTGCTCCTCCTGGTCAGGTACCTGAACCAGCAGCTTAATGTTTTCTAGTTTGAGGTTTTTCAAACTCATCGCTCATCTCTGTATGCAGACTTGTTTCAAAAACATGACTTTAAAGATAAAATCTGGACAACAAACTGAGCACTTTAGGCTGATGTGATGGAAAACTTGCCCATGAACCTAAAACTTTAAGATTTTTAAGAGGAAAACCCTACTTTGGTGCAGCCTTTTAATGATGAATACATTTTATGAATAGAAAAAAAATCTATTTAATGCACAGAACAAAACAAAAAAATAACATGTACAAGCTTAATTAGATTTTTAAAGGAAAAGTAGGCTATGTCTTTAAATAGGTCTGTTACTTATTCAAAATAAATCATAAGGCTGCACGATGATGCAGTTGAGTTTTGCCTTGCAAGAAAAGGTTGCAGGTTCAACACTCCTCTGAGTGGAGTTTGCATATTCTCTGCCCACAGATATTAAAAACTCTGTTAGTTTAATTGGTGACTTAAAATTGTCCCTAGGTGTGTGTGTGTGTGTGTGTGTGTGTGTGTGTGTGAATGGCTGTCTGTTCCATTCATCTCTATGTGTGGCCCCATAATGGAGTGGTGATGTGTGAAGGGTGTACTAAACCTCTTGCCCAATGACCGCTGGAGATAGACGCCAGCTCCATGAACAGGAACAAGCGAGTGAAGTGAATGAATGAATATTAATTTTATCTATGGAAAAGATCATTTTCTTATCTCCCTTCTCATGAGGTCTGCATCAGAATGTACAGATTGCATATCTGTTTTCTTGTTTTTTAGTTCGGTGGAAGAAAGATGAAATCTTCCAGTACAGGAGGAAAAGAGAGCATGAGGGTGTAGAGACACCTTTCAAGTGATAATTTAATTCCTATTCACGTACTGTCTTATGCTGCCTCCATTATGATAATTGCATGGGCTAAATAATCTGCAGGGACCTCCATGTTCAAATGCACTTTGCAAAGGCTCTGTCTGGTCTCTGCAAAGGGATTAAGACAGGATGCCCTGGGTGGCAGACTGACTGAATGCGAGGGCGCTCTTAGTATGCGTGTCACTTGTCTGGCCCACCAATCTGCTCCCATGACTGCATTTCAAAAAGGAGATTTGCAGGATTGGCAAACTGTAAGTGGAAGGGCATCACAGCAGAGTTGAGGCTGATTGAACTAAATGAAAACATGGCACAGCGCAGTATGTTAGTATGACTCAGCCAGCAGTGACAATCTTGTTAATTGGCTGCATACATACTGTACAGAGTAACACTCTCACTGCGGAAAAACAGAGGACCGTGGAACACTGCTGGCTCAGACGTGCATGAACTTTGACCTCAACATCCCGCCTCCATACCTGACAAATAAAATGGTAAGGTGAAGCAAAGATACAACACCGCTGCTTCAAACAGGCAGTAGGAAAAGGTAGATAAGGCTAGGAAGGTGAGTACACGCTTTGCCAGCAGCAATTGCTGAATAAAAAGCTGCACACACCCCATCAACTTTTTTTTTTCTTTTACAACAGACACACACATCACTGCAAAAAGTTTCTGAATTCAAAATGAACTTGTCTTATTAATTTTTAGAGTCAAGATTTTCAAATATTCACTTAAAAGATTCCACATCTTAGTGAGTGAAGCCTTTTTTTCGCTTAACCAACAGAACTTTGTTTTTTTGCTAAAGTGTAAATAACATAGTGAATGTGCTTCAGGAATAGTAGGAAGTATATATTATGTTTTAATGATGTAACACTGTACGTGTTAATTTTTCATGAGCGGGGATAGAAAGTAGTTGAGTTCGCAATTTGCCTGAATTTTGGGGTTTTCTTTCAGAGAGTCTGCATAAAATGCATGTCTGTGGCAATGTCATTCAAAGGACCAAAATACTAGTTTCCAACGTTGGCGTCAAGGAAGAAAACTGCATTGAATTAAATATGACAAAATAGCAATGTAGCTTGAATGGCCAGACTTGGCAGGCTGCCACTCCTTCCAAAATGCAGAGTGCTTGAAGGGATTAGTTCACTGAAGTGTCCTCTGTTCAGTCACAGCTATTTGCCAATGAATTCCAGCCATTCTAGTTTGCAAATTGACTGAAAGCAGAAGTTGCAGGCAGCTCTTTCTTTAGATTTTGTGTTCACATTGAAGGTGACAGGACACTGACAACAAACGACAACATACGTGATGCAATCATTTGTTCTTTTGTTTAAAATTGTTGCCAACCAGAGTGCTACTGCTTCTCATATAAAATATGTTTTTCTCTTAAATCTGTTCATTTTACTGTTTGCTGAGACCATTTAGTACTCACACATAGTTTTTAATGCACAGAAGAAGGAGAATTCAGACTGGTAGTGACCTATAGTAAGAGTATATGCACATATGTACAAAAATAACAATTCATTTTTATTAGGCCTATACATGTTTATTTTTTATGTATAAAACTCCAGATGTGAAAAATCAATGTATTGTGTGTATCAAATAGTATCTTACATGCACATAGTGCTGTGTGCACAAGTTAATATTATATTTTTGTATGCATCAGGTAGTATTTTGTGAACACCAGATAGTATATTGTGTGCAACTGATAATATATTGAAAGAACTCCACTTAGTATTTTCTTTGCACCAGTTAGTATTTAGTGTGCACTTGACAGTATATTGTGAGTATCAGGTAGTATCTTGTGTGCAACAGGTTTTTATATGTCTCCCATTTGCCCTTTAAAAGAATTTGTATAAATGCAATAAATATGCAAGTTTTCATTTGTGTTTTTGGATAGTAGCTAGCTATTTCCCAAAATAAAAAAAAAAGAATAAGAAGAAACTACTACTACTACTACTACTACTACTACTACTACTAATATTAATAACAATAATATTAATCATCATCATCATCATACCACATCTGTGAAGTTCAATCTTTTCATTTCATTGCGTTGCTAAGGTTTGTCAGCTGACTGTCAGCAGGTTTTAATGGAATTTAGCCACATTTTTGTAAATAAGTAATGACAAGAATAAAACAAAATGTAGAAATGAACTTAAACACATTCCTACTTTCCTTGTTTAACACTCCTTATAGCGTGTAGGTAAAGTTTAACTAATCTTATCTCAAAGTTTAGGAAGCCGCTGCTCTGATTCAACATTGATGAATGATTTGAGTTTGCCTGAGACTCCTAGTCAGATTTGTATGCACACTGAGGCCACAGTGCAGCAATCATAATCGTGTTTAGAGTCGCACAAAATACCCAAGATAGAAGCTACAAGGCAACGCTGCTCTTGTAGAGTTAATGGGTTTCGTCAAATGAATTGATCTCTACAGTACAGTCAATAAAAAACACACTCATTTATTCTTGAAGAGCATATCCATGTGTTACATTACCGAAGGGGTGTATGATGCAGATAAAGGGCAGAAATTTATTCTTCAGCTTTTATGTCATTATTTATTTATTTACAATATGCTAAAATTTCAATCAAAATTGCCAAATAAAAAAGTGAAAATTGAAGTGTCACATTAAAAAAAATGCTTGTGTCAAATGTTTCAACAAACGTCAAATTGGAAAACAGTCATGACCTACGGTAATGTCTCTATTTGAAAATAATTACTAAAAAGCACTGATTTTAATCTGTTAATATGCCTCAGAACATCTATTGATATCTAAACAATTAGACAATAAAAGTAGGTAAAGAAAGCAGCGGCATCAACTGAAAGATGCTAAGGTTGTTGTTTACAGATCAGACCAACAATCTGTAATCACAGCTGTGATCAAACTCTACAGAAATTCTACAGAACCATTGAGTCCAGCTACAGGAAGGAGAAATCTTCTTATCTTAATTTCCTGCCAGATATAACTTAAATCATGTTGCAGTGAGTTTACCTTGGAAACAGGAAGACTTTTGTGAAATGCTTGTTGCATTGCTAGCACACAAATGATTATAACAGCCCTGTTTATCTTTTTGTATCTTAAAAGAAATGTGGTAATGTTGTCAATGCTTGAATAAAATGTTAATTTGTTGTTTGTGTCTTAATTATCCATCAACAAGAACTGAACCAATAAAAACAATCACTTCTTAATACTTAAAATGAACATATCATTAACCTGTTTAAACATTTTTTATTTTAAAACCTGAATGAAACTGTGAAATGCTCTGATAGTTGAGCCTCAGATGTACAATAAATGACTAACAAATACAGAAAACACTCAAATATCTTGTTGAACTATTAAGGCTAACTCCTTCTGTTCCTCTTATTGATCTTTATAGTGAAAGTCTCTTTTCTCTCAGCTCCTTCCATTGAGATCAGGTTGTCGGGTCATCTTCACTGAGAGCACCCTTTGAGTTGGCAGCAAGTCTGTGGGGACTCTGACTTGCTCAAGGGCATGACAAGAAAGTCATGCTCATTATAAATGTTTAACGGTTTGCCTACACAACTTCAAATCTCCCCTATGTATACAGTGTTTATGGCCCACAGCTAAAAGTGAAAGGCAGGAGGTGAAATGTTTGTCTGTGCGCATGTGTGTGTTGGTGTGTATCTATGTGTGTATGTGTGTGTGCAATGGTGATGTTGGCATGAATGGTGCCCTGGGTGAGCCCTTCCATTTGCAAACCCAACCTCTACTCACATACACTCAGACACACGCACGCACACACACACACGCAGCCATTTAGAATATAATAATAAACACCATTCTGCAAACTGTAACTTCTCAGGACCCCCTATATTTAAATGTATTCCATTTAGAATTAAAGCGGCAATCTGGAGCATTTTTCTCTGTATCAAAGTGTTCTAAATGTTTTAAATGATATTTCAGGTCTAAACTATGATCTATGGGTTGAGTTCCACAACATCTGTCATTCTGATGAAGACCTCCTTCCTCCTAGAGACCCCTTTCCATTATTTCTTGCCGCCGACATTTTTTAGCCAATGAAATTCAAATGTCTGCATTCTCGCAACATGCACGCGCATCGACCAAACCTGTACCAGTAGGGGGCGCTGTCGTACAGGACGCTCCGTGTGTTTCTCTGTTTGTGTCTCAGTCTCACGGCTCATTTCTACTAAAAACCTACCCATTCTCCAGCTAAAGATGGATTTATTTTTATTTTAAAACCTTTCACCTCACAGAATGGCAAGGCTTGACAGGGTTACGCATTTATTTTGGTCAGAAAGTTCATCCAGGGCCGAGTCAAGTTTAGCTTCAGAGTCCAGCAGCAGCTCTCTGCTAACAGAGCTAATATCAGAAGCAGCAGGGACAGAGAGGGCTCATCAGACCCTCGTAGTGTTGTTGGAATAAGATTGTGAACTGTGAGTGATTAAACCCTACACATTGAGCTGTACAGTTCATGCCCGCAACGCATATGCGCCGCGTGCACGCGCGACCGGACGTGCGTGTCGAGATGTTTTGAGGAGGAGCCTTTGGACGTTAGATTCAAAAACTGCTCTCTTGATGAAATCCTCCAGATTGCTGCTTTAAACAATAAAGATATAATAGTAAATGCACAATAGAAAATAAATAATTACACACACAGCGATTACAAAAATCTTAACAGAAAAAAAAACCCTGAAACCAGAACTGACCAAATCTTCTCTCCATCTTCATCTTTTTTGGCTTTATTAATGAAAGCCCAGTCACAAACATGAACAATTATTTAATTGGAAGAAATCAAAGTTCACTTAAGACCATTAATAGTATTGTAGTTTTGTATGTTTCTGTAAAGGATCACAGTGCAGGGAGACAGTTTATCTAAAAATAACACATGGTTGGTCTCAATATTCCTACACAGTCATCTTAATAGCACCAGTCTACTAGGATTGCTGTTTTTCACAATAGCAAGAATTTGAGAATGGTCCCTTTAACTGATCTCCAATTAGAATTTAAACTCTGCTATGAGGAGGTCCAGATGTGAACCTATCCCTGCTCCACTTCTATCACAACACCTGCACAATGCAGGATCATCCACTCCCCAGACTGACTGGACGTGGTAATAGCTGACAGAAAACTCTTTGGGGTGCAAGTTAGAGCTCTGGTGCCACCCCTGAAAGAAATGACACCTTAGGCTGTGAGCTATACCATCAAAAACTGGTTAGCCAGTCCAATTAAAGATGGCTGCTATAGATTATTAGCCTCAACCAACAAAGAAAATGGCTCCAACTCAATGATTTTTACTGATTTAAACAAACGTCACAGTAGCTTAAAGTCACCCCCAGCACATAGTTGCACACATTTTGACATATTTGATTGAAACTTTGGCATTAATTGTTGAAGTCAAACCTGTTAATTCAACATGGCTGCCAAACCTCTGCAAACATAAAAATTGCCTTATTTTAGAAAAAACAAACAAACAGATATTGGGCAACTATTCACAACACATAACCTGAGTAACAGTACACCACAAGACATCTTGTGAGATTGAGAATAATTAAATCTAAAAAATCTGACTAAAACAGCCATGACTATTTATTTCCAAGATGATCTTAGTGATGATCTATAATACAATATTAATTTGATCAAGTAATACCTGCTTTTCTTTTCAAAACGATCGTGCAACACAGAACAGATGAGCTGCTAAATATTTTTTTAAATAAAGAACTAGCATCACGTTGAATTTCTCCTCTTTCTGAAGCAAACCTTTTACCCAATCGCTCACATAGAACTAAAATAACAAAGGGTACTATTTTACTTTAACTATATACCTGCCATGTGCCAGGTTGTCTCACATGGTACCTGCCACTAAGTAATAATTAGAATCTCTAAATTGCAAAAGTAGATCTTGAACAAAGTTCTTTTGTTGCACATATGTTTTCATCCACATATACACTAAATTGTAGGACACTCTGCACCTTTCATAAATCAGTTCATCCCACTCTGACAGCTTACATATTGAAATTAAGTTCCCTTTGACCAGATTACTATTATTATCTACCCTGCAATGAAAGGTGAAAAGAGGATTAAGGTCTGTTTAAAAATAACCACCACCCAATAAATTTGGACTCAATAAACGAAAGCTGAAAAGCAAATATTTTCCTCAGTGAAAGGATTTCATTCCCTTTTTCCTTTCTTTTCACTCCCCCCTCCCCTCTCTCTGATAACCTGCTTTGATTAATCAGTGGTGAATGCATGACGCTTAGTGGGAGATTGTCATAAAGTCAATCAGAAATCATGGAAACAATCCTAAGTGGATGTCAACAGTTTTCTAAAAGCTGATTCCACACTGTACGCAAAATTTGTCGCAAAGGTCAAGATCTACCAAGAGGGTAACAAATCATCAATGTTTCCTGGAGTATTGTTCTGCTGGAGTAAGGATTTGTTGTGTTTTTGCAGCATGAGGGGGCGATCATTATGAATGATTTCAGAGGTGAAAGTGCTAAGTCATTTTATCATCCAGCAAGCCAGTTGGTGAACAGGCTAACTGTGTTTGTGCTACATAAAAGATTAGACTAGTTTTCTTTTTGCTAATAGCTGATTGATTATGTGTAGCCAGTGTTGACAGCACCCAGTAGGTAGTCCATTTTTTCTGTCATTATTTGTTCATGGTGAGGAGTCTCAGCTGGCATGCTAATAAGCTGAAATGTGTTGAAAATTGCATCTTCCCCCCAAAAATATGTATCCCAACCTATTTCTCTTTGCTCGTTTTGTCTGTTTGTTTAACTGCATTCCTGTCTGCAATTTGTGATGGACTACTGTAAGGTTAGCATACTGAATGCTGGGATTAAAGATGAGAATGAAGATGGTGAAATGAAAATTTCTTTTAATTTAAAATGACCTTGGCCATTCGATTTACCTAAAATATTCAGCAAATGCCTCATTGGGAATGAAAAAGTCCACAGCTAAAACAGACCAGGCTTTTTATGAACCAGTTAACCTTCATCTGTAGTTTGGAGTTGAAATAGCCTCTTATTTTCACATAAAAGAAAAAAAATCTTCATCATGCACCACTTTTTCCTTGGTGTTGAAACATTCCTCAGAGGTTCTGGTCCACATTGACATGACAGAATCACACAGTTGCTGCAGATTTGATGGCTCAACATCCATGATGTGAATCTCCTGTCCCACAACATCGAAAAGGTTATGAACAGGGTTGAAATCTGGTGACTCCAGTGAACTCATTGTCATGATCAGGAAATCAGTTAGAGATGATCTGATCTTTGTGACATGGAGCTTTATCCTGCTGGAAGTAGCATCAGAAGATGGTCCACTGTGGCCATAAAGGATGGACGTGGTCAACAACAATACTCAGGTAGACTGTGGAGGTTAAACCATGTTAAGTTGGTACTAAGGAACCCAAAGTAGGACAAGAATATCTTCCCCACACCATTACACCACTAGCACCCTGAACTGTTGAAACAAGGCAGGATGGATCCGTGTTTTCATGATGTTGACTCCAAATTCTGACCTGACCATCTCAATGTTGCAGCTGAAATTGAGACTAATCAGACCAAGAAACCTTTTTCCAATCTTATTGTCCATTTCAGATGATCCTGTGTGAACTGTAGCTCCAGTGTCTTCTGACAGGAAAGGCGTCGTGGTGGCGCAGTTGTTAACACTGTTGCCTTGCCGCAAAAAGGTTGCAGGTTCAAATCCCGGCTTTGGTCTTTCTGCGTGGAATTAGCATGTTCTCACCATGCATGCATGGGTTTCCTCCAGGTACTACAGTTTCCCCCACTGATGACAACATGCTCAATAGTTTATAATCCAGGACTCCTTTGAAAAACTGACTCTCAATGGGACATTTGCTGGTAAAATAAAGGCTAATAAATAAAACATCTGTTGTGATCTTCTGCTGCTGTAGTCCATCTGCTATATGGTTCAACATGTTGTGGGTCAGCGATGTCATTCTGCAGACCTCAGTTGTGTTGAGTAGTTATTGGAGCTAATGTCCTTCCATTATCTTGAACCAGTCTGCCTATTCTCCTCTGACCTCTGAAATCAACAACTTTTCTCATTGGATATTTTCTCTTTTTTTAACCATTCTCTGTAAACCCTAGAGATGGTTGTGAATGAAAATCCAAGTAGATCAGTATCAGAATTACCAACAACCACGCCATGTTCAAAGTCACTTAAATCCCTGTATTCCTCATTCTGATGGTCGGTCTGAACTTCAGCAAGTTGTCTTCACCGCGTCTAGATGCCTGAGTGCTGTCGTGTGATTGGCTGATCTATCTGTGCTGAGCAGGCTGTTGAACAGGTGTACCTAATAAAGTTGTCAGTGAGTATATATTTATTTAAGGCCCAAACCCTGATGTGATTCCTCTTTGTCTGATTTATTTTTCCTTCCCCTTTTCGTTTAATACTGTTTTGATCACTTGTAGTTCACTTAACTCCAGAACTGTTATTATACCATTTTAGTTGATGATCAATTATTGTATAAAGGAATTTAAAACGTCGCAAATAACCTGATTCTGATTTTTCATTTTATGGCAACATTAGGTTTAGAAACACTCCCTCAGGAACAATTTTTGCAACAAATTCAACCAATTATCTCCTTTATATCTTTGGCAGAATTTTTATTTCAAATATGAATAGATGTTTCTCAACATGTGGTTGTGGGATATTAAGTCAAGTACCTCGAGAAAAGACGTTGACACTTTTAAACCAAAGCAAAAAGAACAATATTGAAAAGATGGGAAGTGACTTGGAAATTGTAAGAAAACGTTGGGATTTATTTTTACTTCTACCCTTCTGAGTTAATATGAGTAAATATAAATAATCTCCTTACTATCAGGACTAGTCTGTGTGACAGTAAGCAATTTTTAAAAAAATATGTGTACATTTAACAAGCAGTTACAGATTTTCCACAGCCAAATCTAGATAGTTTTAAATTGTCTTCATCTATTATTTTAAAAATGCCAGAACAATGAAGAACTCCTCACTCACAATCAAAGATCAGCCTTCACACAGCTCGCAATTACCGGTACTTTCATGTAGTAGTTTTCCAATATTAGAAAGTACAGGGTAGATTTCTATTTAATTTTATCTTAAATTCAGGTCCACTATTCTGATTACCTTTATTTGGTCTCCACCAAACTAAAAAGAATGTCTGTCTTTGGCTTCTAATTGCTGTGTGATATTTACAAGGTCTTCACGGTTTCCCTTCACAGTTTGGTGCTGGCTAATGGAGCCCACTAGTTATTTAGCCTAAAACAGCTGCCAACTGTGATTCAGATCCATTTTTTTGGCCAGAAAACCAAAACAATAAGCTGAGGGATTTGTCAATTCTCTGAGAGTTCACCACTGTCAGCAACTTCTGTCACATCAAACAAACAAATCCCAGCGTCTCCACAAAATACAAACGGCAAGAATGCAAAACCACTAAATACAGCCCATAGGATGGAAATATAGCAGATCTATTTCACATTTGTTTAGTGAAGAAGCATGAACTCCCCTTGGGATCAAAGCTTATGCAAAATAGGGGACTTTCACTGGCTTGTCGACAAAAAAAGCAATTTACGTTCAGTTAAGGTTACAGAGCGGTCAGAATTAGAAGTGGCTGACCTTAATGTCCAGTCCTACACGTGTCCTTATGTGTAATCACCTTCTAATTACTACAACAGGTACTAACACAGAATAAACCAATGACATGAATCTACTGCATTTATTTTTTGTTTCAGAAGCCTAAAATACTTGAGCTATTGTTACACTGCCAGCAGCAACATCTTTTCTTATATTTTGTATCACTTGTTAGATGAAGTGCCCTTTGTGATTTGGGACTATGTGATTCATTGGGTGAGACCCACCCTGGACATGTTGCCAACCCATTACAGTGCTGACACTTATAGACAGGAAAACACATTTACACCTACAGGCACTTCAGAGTCTCCCGGTCACTTAACTCGCATGTCTTTGGTCTGAGTGGAGGTAGTGTATCTAAGTGCACGCCGTTTCTAACTTCACAAAAAGTCAATGACAAATACTCCCGTCTTTACTTCCCACACATTCCTCTGACCTATTTAGGTTGTAGTTTATGTTGTACTCATTTAAACTTTTATATAAAGAATACAAACTAATAAAATGTGTTAAAACAACAAATAGTTGCCTACGATAACTGAACTATTGTGATTAATCAAATAAGTTAAATAAGAAAAGAAAAATCACAGATTTTTTTGATTATATGTTTCAAGTGAGCACACAGCAAAAATATCTAAAAATCCTTTAATCAAACTGTTGGGTTATCTCAACCAACAACTTTAAATTTCTCCTTTACATTATAGTTATATTGAAGTAATACAAAGTCTGACTTTTACTATCAAATTAATAATTACTGCTAATTAAACGCCTCCTACAGAAACATAGAGCTGCCAACCAAGCAAAAGAAAAATAGAGCTATATCACATTATAATGTGAAAACTTTATTGTTCTAACAATATACTTTTCACGTTTGTACAATATGTAAAGTATATTGTTAGAACAATAAAGTTTTCATGTTATAACGTGATAAATCTCTATTTTTCTTTTGCTTGAGTGGCAGCTCTACACCTCCGTACAATCCCACCTGGCAAAGTTTTGACATTTTTCCAATCATAAAGTTTTTAAGTTACCACTGAGCATTACGTCTATGGTTTGGTGGATACATATACATTATCCAAAAGTTTTAGTCTCCAAATATTATTTAAACTCAGCAAAATGCTGGATTAACCCAAATAATCACACCAGAAATATGGTCTGTGGAGAAAAGTACACCACATGTTTCTGCTGGGTTAACAGATACTCAGTCTTGTGTAAAGGTTTGGTTTTAATCATATGCAAGGTGTTTTTTTGTGCCTTTTCTGTACTAAAATCCTTCATATTGGAATAATACCCTGTAATGCTCCACAACCATTGCAACATATTGTATTCTTACACCGCTGAATCACATACACTTTGGAAATCATGTTTCTGATAAGCTCTATTAGGTATTTTAGGTATTTCCTTGCTGTCTTCTATGTCCCTGAGAAAGTCTCCTGTATCATCTCCAAACTTTATGCATTAGCAGCATGTTCCCATGTCAATCCTACTACTACCTATATCCAAGACTGCACCATGCTCCAGGCCCCATACTGGCACAACGCTCATGGACAGTGAGATTACTTCACACTAGCTTGGCATAAAGCTTGAGGCCAGTGTGGGAGGTCAACCATGTGCATATGGCCCCCACATCATTTCAATTCTGCCACCTCTGCCACGCCTAGGACCTTGATATACCCCCTCTACAATATTAAATCACCACGACCTTGCTACAGAAGTTTTGTGCATGCTCAAAACCACTGCCATCTCATCACGCTTTGTAATGCAAAAGAGAAAACAGCATTCTTCATAAATATGCAGAAACCATGGGGTCTTTATACAATGTGAAGAAGGCCTTAGGTACCAAGTGTAGTTCACATCATCACTGGTGGGTTAAAACCATATTTATCTATTGTTCATAATTTTCATGTTTTTGCATAAAACAGTTACCATTTGCAGTTTTATGGATGATAGTGAAAAATGTCAACAATTGGGACTACACAATTTATTATTTTTTTCTCATGTCCTTAAAGTCACACTTTGTGACTTTTTCATATTTTTAAATCATTTCCTTGAGCCAGTATGTGCTAATATGACCCTTTACGGGGTTAATGAAAAGTCACTCAGCCCCATCTGCTGCTTGTGTCCAGAATATCACATTTGCAACTTCTGAGTCTCCAGTCCGGTGCCCTGAAGTCTCACAAAGTCTCGTATCTCGCGAAGGTTAGGCTAGCCCAATGTGGCTACCTGTTATGCTAATACCTGAGTGTTTTTAGCTCATGATTCCTGCATTTTTTTAATCTCTCCCTGCTTGAACACAGCTGATTTCTTTGCGTGAGTGATGAACCGCTCCAGTAGAAAGCAGTGAAGGCTGAGGAGACATTTCAACTTAGATTTACATGTTTCTGAGCAAAGACAATGCTAACGTTTTTATGACAGTGCTTTAAAATGGACACTAGGGGGTGCTAAAAACAAGCTCAAACTGCATAGTATGCCTTTAAATCTCAAGTTTTTGGAGATACATATAAGGGTTCCACGTGTCTGTGTCAATATGTGATTTTAGGTTTTACCTGTAATGATGTAGAATTATTACCTTGCTCTCATTTTAATCCTTTGAATATTAATTAATTTTAGTTTTTATATCTTATTATCTTTATCTTTTTAAAGCACTCACTGACCTAAATTGAAACAAGCAACCAAAAAAGGTAACAAAAGAACTAATAAAAAGGTAAAAAATCATTACCTTGCATTATTATAATCCTAATATCAATAATGTTTTAGCATTTTCATTACTTTACATTATATCATATAACCCTTTGTGCCACAAATAAATTTAAAATTATTGCTTTTATGAAACAATAAATAAAAACAATACGAAGAGGGCAGTTTTTACTTAGAGTCCTTGAAGAGGATTTTGATCGAATTGACCAACTTTGTAATGGACACACTGTGCTTCCCACAGACTGCAGAGGAAAACTAGGACACACAAATGAATCTGATAGAATCCAGTGGAAACCTTTAAAAGCACAACTCTTGTTCCAGGAGTTGTTTCCACTACCACGTTGTCGGAGTCAAACACACATATTCCTGTGCCTGTTTTATTTTGTAATACACATAATTTCCTACTTTTCAGAATGCGGGGAGTTTGACGTTAAGCAGTCTGAGCACATATAGCACATTGTCTCTTCCGAGCTATTTCTGCATGTCTGCAGCTCCACTTCACCTTAATCCAGGAAGCTTTTTCCACTTTTATTCCTCGAAGCACCTTTCTCCTTCCCCCCTCCCTCCCCCGAGATCTACCATCTATCTCCCTCTATCCTGAAGCCTTTCTCTGTCTCCCTCTCATTCTCTCCTCTCATCACTAAATAATTCCTTACAGAGGGAAATCTAATCAAATCTCAGGGAGAGTGAGAAACGCAGAGAGATGGGGAGAAATTGTGTGTGAATCAGACTCGGTAGACGAGGGTAAAAAGGACAGAATCTGAAAGCAGCATTGGCAGTGTGTGAGGGGGTTGTAGAGTGACAGAGTTGCAAGTGCATTAGCAGTCAGAGCACTTAGTATGAGGAATCCATTCATTATTCATTAGCTAATTCACCATGTGTAGTAATTAAAATGAAAGCTTGCTCTAAAATGAAATGAGCTATGATAGACTGGTTTTCTGTGTACAATATTTAAGGAGCTATTTTTCAGTACTTATGCTTCAGGGTTTTAAAAATCATGTTTTCATGTTTAAATGCCTCAACTGGCTTTAAAAACTCCTCCAGTGCACTAAGTGCAGCGGGTGACATTCTCTCACAGGAGAACGAATCCAAAATAGGGATGTGCAAATGTGCAACAAGATCTATAAATAACAAACTGTTGCTTTGTTGTTACATATGTAAATTAATCCCAATATCCAACTACAAATTCACTTTAAATATGTTTAAAAAGTACATATGTAGAATGTTTCATTTCACCTTTTTGTGCACATGTCCAAAAAATTCCTAAATATGCTATTTGGCACTGAAAGCTCAATTAATTTGATCGTGAGTGTCAAAAAAACTACGAGACAACAATAATGTCCTGACAGCTGAATCTAAAGTAAAGTAGGGCACAGTGATCATCCCCCCATTCAGGGGGGAAACACGTGTTTGATTGAGCTATATTTGAACAACAAAGTTGCTTGTATAAGCTTTGTTCTGACAGCAGCGCTAAAGGTTGGAGTCAAAATAAACCAACATTATGTTTGTCTGTAATGTCCCTTTTTATTGCAGCCATTAGACTAATAGTTTCTCTGGCAGACGTAAGAACAGTGGTGACAACCTCCAGCTTCTTGTTCTCAATATTTATTGACAACCAGGGGTGGAAACACAACAGCGTCCTGCAAAAAATCTCCTTTATGAATCTAAATGAGGTTGTAAATATAATATATTTAGAACTGCTTTAGAGATGGGAGGGAGTGTTACGTAACACATCTATCTTATGTTAATAATTGGTTTATTTAGGGATGTTAGGGAACAGCTAAGCGTTTTAATCTGTTAACTTTATTTCCATTCAGTCTAACTCGAGCTGATCTTCAAAAAAACATAAAAAATAAACATGTTCTCTTTAACGCTGCATTAAGTGCTCATGAAAATGATGTTCTAACAGCGCAGCAACACTGGCGGTAAAAGTCAGCTGCAGGTTGGGTGTGGTGGACTCATGATTAACCAAACAATGGGATTTTGCTACACAGTTCAGAAAATAGAAACAGAAGTACAAACACCTCAAAACCCCCACGTAATTCCTTGAAACTTTCTTCGTAGGGTGAAGTTAATTTCCCCAGAAACTCAACATCACATCCTGGCATTTTAAATCATAACAACCGTAACTGGTTGACTCGGTTTGTGTTTGTAAGGATGATATTGCTTGAATAATATTGTGGCCCTGTGGAGGATGCATATAAAATAAAACACGCTGTTCTAATCGAATCTGGTCAGAAAACCAACACGATAACTAGAATCCTGACACCTACTGTTTTTCCATAGCAATAGAAATTTGAACTCATCTGTTCAGACTGCTCCGATTTTCCATGTTTATGTAAAATTGTCTGCTCTTCTGAATTTATTAGCACTCCCCATAATCACAGAGCCACGATGATCCCCAGTAACTTTCAGTCACAGAACCTTTCACCCACCAGGACGTCAAACTGCAGACCAGTGCAGTGCAGTGACACACACACACTCATAATAGGTCACCACAGGCTGTGTGAGTGTGAGGCTGCAGCATAAATAAAGCTTCAGACATCAAACATGCTTCCTTACAGTTAGGGAACGCATGGTTTGGACAGCATGACATTATCAGTTAGATAAGATTGGAACCTGATTTTTTTAGTTTATTTTTGCTCTCCTTTGACGCCGAAGTGGCAATGGCGCCATCGCCAGGGGCAAGACCCATCACCTTGGTAACCAGGCAGGCAGGTCTGAGTGACATAGGTTAAAACGTTTTGTCAATGTAGGAGAAGCTTGTCACTTTATGTGGCATTGACAAATAATATGAACACTTTGTGTCACTGCAAATGTTAAAGAGTCTGTCCTTTTATAGTTTTCCTTTCCAGCGTTGGAGAACTCACTCGTCATTATAGCCGCTGTTTCTACAACAGCACAGAATTGTATTCATGTGACGGCAAACGTGAGATAATCAAAATCTGGAATTGATCCATTTTCGTTGCAGAATATTATGCTTTTGTGTGTGTTTGAGTTATTTTTCAACCAACTTAACAGGATTTGTAAAATCTGTAAAGAGTAAAAATCACATTAATTATCTGTTCCTTGCTAAAACATCTTTTTTCTCTTTTACACTCCTGACACATTTGCCACAGGACAACAGCATTTAATGTTCCCCTAGGTTGCCGTACCTACACACAAGTGTACATGATTTCATTAAAACCTAACACGAGCTTCGGATTCTATTGTCCTCTGTTGACCATTATCACCATTTAGCAGTGAGTCAGCATACATCCTGGTCACGACAGCTCTTACATTTGTGGTTCTAAGCTCTCTCTGTGTTGTGGGTCTTATAGAAAAATAAACTTTGGAAAGGCTTAACTCAGATAAACATCCCTCCGTTTTGCTTAGACCAGTAAGAGCAGCTTGTTAGGAATAAACACAGGAAGACCTTGTGAACTTCACAGAAGCACCAGCAGCCACACAACTGGATCTAAGGATAATGATACATAACAGTTTAAATATAAACAACACTAAAAACCACAGAAATGACTATACGCAGGCCAAGAGTAAACCACATGGTACTGAGCTTCAACAATAGAAACCACTAAATGATGTTTTTCAAAGGGAAATTAAGGTTGTTTTTATTTTTTCGACAAAGCGATAATTAACACCAAAGCTGCTGGCAAAATCCAAGAGTAGTTATTTTCACATTTAGAGACACTGAGTGGCCCAGAATCAATCCAACTATCAGCTGTTTGGGACTTATGGGTCTGTATTATAAAACAATCCATGTTATGCAATTTATATTTCAATAAAATCTCTAAAGCTTCCAAACCACCTGCTAAGATGGCACTAGTTAAATATACAAACTATGTTTTTTAAAGTATTATTATTATTATTTGCTTTTTTTCACAAAATAGTTTGATTTATGAAACATTTAAAGTTGTCTTTTAAGAACCACACACACAAATTATGTTTGTAATATATATGATAATATATTATGTTCATATGTACACATATGTATTAGGCCTGTCAATCAATTACATTTTTTTATTGTGATAAATCGCGTTAGTGTAAATAGTTAACTTGCGATTAATTGCAAATTTTTAAGATGTTTTTAACTGATCTAAAAACATTTCTTATTTTAAATATTCTTTTAATTAATAGTGGGGTAAAATATACTTTTTAATGAAAATATGTTTATGTCATCCTCCACTATGTTAATTAGTCTGCGTGCTATAGCCAGATATTTAGCTGTTTACTGGATGTAGATTTGTCCAGGCGTCTCCGCTGAAAACTTTCCAGTTTCGGCGAGGGGGAGGAGGGTTCTCTGCATCAGATGCTTCGCCAGCAGTTGGCATTTAAGTGTTGACGTACTACAGTGATAGTTCAGTTCACATCGACGAATGACTTTTGTCTTATCAGGTGTACCATCTGGAGTTTAGAAGCTAAATTTTACATTCAAAAGGCCTTAATTTTTACAGCCCTTAAGTGTATATATATATATATATATATATATATATATATATATATATATATATATATATATATATATATATGTGTGTGTGTGTGTGTGTGTGTGTGTGTGTGTGTGTGTGTGTGTGTGTGTGTACTTTATTCTTATTTTAGCACTAATATTGAAACAAGGTGTTCATTATAGTAGAATATCTAACTTTAAATGCAGAAGTGATGTTAAAAACAACCATAAAATAAACAAAAATAGTAATTGTGAACAACTGTTTGACTCATTTCATAAATTAATAAATTACCTATTATATATGGAATAATTTACATTTTTCTTCCTGCACAACTTTTCAAAAATGTATATCTAATATTATTTTTATTTACCTCATAATCTGTAATGAAATGTATTAAATGAAGAACTGTTTATTCAGGATATTTGTTAAACAAGTTACCTGTATATTGCAGAGTGAAACTATCCAATATGGTTGTGTATCGCAATACTTATCTCAACAGACTGCTTTTGATCAATTTCATTAAAATACACAAGCAGCAAAATCAATGCAACATGAGTTTAATTTAACACATCAAAATTCATTGCAAATTATAGACAAAAAAGCAAATAATCAGTTTCATGTTAATTAATTAAACAATTTTTTATATAACCTAATGACTGCTCAACTCATCTTCCTTTTAAATCACAAAATAATGTCATCAAATTTCACTTACATTTTCAAACTACACAAAAAGCAAGTCTTAGCTCAAAATGTAAAGGTAAAAAACCCATAATGTTTGCTGCTGTCCTCAGTTGCCCCCTCTAAAACAGCAGGAGTCACCAATGCAGCTAAACAGCAGAAATGGCACTAGAACAAGAGTTGTACAGTGAAAGAAGAGCCTTCGGGTCATTTCATTTCACACATGAATGTAACTACACTTTTTTGTTTTCTGCTATTTTTTCAAGTGGATGCCTGAAGAAACAAAGCTACTCACAAACTTTTTTATCAAATCGGTAAATGGATCAAATTTTATCTGTAAAAAAAAGTAATGAACCACTGCATCAGTACCAGGCTGCCCTACCAGTTCAATCACACTGAGCATGTTGAATCAATGCAAATTGGTTAATCTTCACATCCACACTGTACCATAATAAAACAATTGTTGCAGTTGAATGTCAAGAGATTATTGATGCTTTTCACTCTTTAACAGTTTAAATTGTGGTTTTTCTTGTTCCTACTACAATTTTTGTCTGTTCAAAAGTGCAAAGAGAATAAAAAACCCAAAGTCCACATCAGAGTTTTTCTCTATAACAAAAGATACCCCCCCCCTCAAAGTGTCTGAAAAGCCTCTTTTGTATTTTTTGACGTTTTATTTAATTTTTTTTTCCTACATTCATTCTTGCACTCTGCAATCTGAATTTGCAGAAGATTTCATACCTCAGGTGAAAAAGAAGACATGATTTATTAAATGTGTTGTGCCAGTAACCCATCTTTTCTTCTTCTTTACAATAGTTAACATGTTTGAAGGGCTTTTATCCCTCCTGTCTTTTAAATGAACATACGTTTTTTCCCAGATAAAATCTTAAGGGATTGAAGCAGCTCACCCATGAGTGAACTAAAGATTGAAGGAGAGTAAAAGATGTTGACTGAAGCCACCGTTGGTCCTCTCTCTCTCTCTGTCTCTCTCTCTCTCTGTCCTGGTGTAAAAAGTGGGTGTTCATCCCCTGAATACAGATGGCATTACACAAGCAATCCTCTAAACGGCTGAGACGAGCTAACATGCTCATGTCTGGAATGGCCTTCCTCTATCTACAGTGCCTCTGCAATGTCAAACGCCTTTGTTCATCTCACAGCCAAGAGCTTTAATTTGGAGTAAGGTTCAAAAAAAAGAATTTAATCTCACCCCTTTATTACTTTTAGTTTTTCAGTAAATGCATTACATCGGTTTTCTTATTAGCTGGTATATCAGTGAGAGCAGGACAGGAGCAGTTCATATGTAGAAAATTGGGAAAACAGTTTAGAGCAGTCCTGGAGATTACTGCTAGGAAGAATCAATGTCTAATAAAAATATTGCTAGGATGCACAATCATCTCAAACAATGCAAGATGGTATGGCGCCTTGTCTACAATCGCTTCCCTCATGCCTGGGTGGTAGATTTGATGCAACTTAAGGCAATTAACCTTGAACACAATGTGGGGAAACAGACAAAAGAGCCTGTTGAATATATAAATTCATGCTCAGCCCCCGACAGACGAGGTTTTTGTGGAGTAAAATCCAATTCACAGTATCGCTATCCTACACTTCAGGCCCTGTTTCTGCACTAAAAGCAGCATTGTGAACAAAAATCACATTATTCTTTAATAAAATTGACACACTAGTCTGTGTTTTTCGTTGTTTCAATGTGTAATCCAGCAGCAAAGGCAGCTTACATGTTTGTGCGATTTCATGTCTGTGTAAGTCGTGAGTCGGGGTACAAACTGGTGTAAATTGGTTTGGGACTTATTACGTGTTGCTCGCAAAGACGAATGGAAACTGCAACAGAGACATGAAAGAAAATCAATTCAGCTGGAGCTGCATTTGCATCATATACAATGCTGTAATTGGAGTGAAAAGATATCAACAGCTTTGTTATTGAGAACGCCAGGACCAGGCGTTTGGATCAAGCTGTATGATGGCATCCATCTTGCAAATTTAAGTTGATGGTTAAAGATTTCACAGTGAAAAAAATCAAAGTAACAAATACAAGGAAAATGCCACTGGGAGAGAGACAAAACTGGAGCATATGGACTGATTTAGCAACAACATTACAATAATTTGATCAAAATTCTGGAAAGAAAAAATTTACAAAAGCAAGAAGCATTTAATCAAATGGAACCTACAATACAGTGCTTACTAATTAAAGAATGTACGTTTTTATTTTTAACTCACAATTTAAACTACACATAGTTGGATTATCCTTCAAAGCAGCTGGAATCTTGTGAAATTCAATAAAACTCAGATAGTCTTGCCATGCTTGACGTTTTTGCATGCAAAACACATACATTTTGGCCAGTCAGCATTTATTTTTTTTTACCAATAACTTTGGTTTTGAGAGTGACAACCAACAAACAGGTTCGGTTTGGTCCCTCGAGGTCCATTTTAAGTCGTTTAAGTTTTATTTAGATAATTCGGTCAATCCAGTTTATATGTTTTTAAGGTACTAATAATATTCCAGATGTTGTTTTGGAGGAGTAATTTGATGGTTTGGTTCTGTGAAAAGAATTGTTTCATAAATTAAATTATAGTTGGTTCAGTGAAGGCAGGTTCTTTCTGTACAATTATTGGTTACTCGTTTGTGAAATAAGTTTCTCTCAAACTTATTTATAGCCTGCTGCTGAAAGACAAACTGTGTGAGAAAATGTATTTGTCTGTGTCTCTTTGTGTTTTTGTGTCTTATGAACCATTGGACAGATTATAATGAAACCCTGAGAGCAAAACTATTGGATGAACATCTTAAATTGATCAGCTTAAGTTGGCCATCTTAACTCCTGACCACCATAGCTAATGAATCTGTGTTAACACAAAAACAGTTTTAATCTAGTCAGGTTTTACAGGTACAGCGGTCCCCCAGTCTTTTGCAGTTCACCTTTCGCAGCCTCACTGTTTTGCAGATTTTTTTGGTGCAAATTTACCTGCTGTTGTTTTTACAGCGCATTGTGTTCTGCGTCCTGAGGAGATCGATTGCAGCGCTGATGCTGCTGCCTTTGTGTGGTGCGGTGCGTCCTCTCCAGAGAACTCGTGCTGGATGCCAGTATAGGTACCAGAGCTGTTCAGGGTGCACATCTGGTACCTACACCAGACCGTGGAGTGAGTCGCATCCCGCTCATGCTCCCTGCAAGCAGCCGGAGGTGAGAAGCACAGAGCAACTCAGCTCACTCTCAGCAGGTTAAAACGGTGCTGCAGGCTTCATACCGCGACGACACACACACAGAGTCCGGGGCGGGTCTTTCAGTTCAGATCAATTACATTTTGTATTCTGCCGTTCTAACGGCCCGGTACCAAATGACTCACGAGAGTGTTTAAACAAGAGAGAAAAGGGTGAAAATGTTAATGCCTGTCTGAGAAAAGTGTACAAAGTGTGTAGTGATGGGTTGTACAGTCTTAAAACATCTAGAATAATTGTAAAAAAAAAATAAAGCTGACTAGTTCGCGGATTTCACCTATTATGGGTTATTTTTTTTAAACATAACGAGGGATAAACGAGGGATCACTGTATTGAACTAAATATTGGTGCTGTAATAGTTAAGAGACTCCTTATCAAACAATCTGAGCACTGAAGTTCTTTGTTTTAAACGTTGCCAATATCTATTGGTGCAAATTCTGCCCACCTGTTGAGAGGCACCCAGCTGCAGCAAGATGGCAACAGCCACCTTCGCACCGGACGCCTTTTGTGTCGGAAGTCACGTGAACTTCCTGTCTGAAGTTGTTTTTTATTAATTTTATTAAGAAAATCAAGGCAAAAGCTGTCTTTTTAAAAGATTTGCACTAATGAATATGATTTTTATCCATGAGAGGAAGTTGTTCTTCGTGGGTCAGGAACTGTGTAACTGGTGAGTGTCCTGACGTTATTGTGATTACCTTCATTTTGAAAGAGACCGACTCGGATAACAGGAAGTAGCCTGTTAGTGCAGTTAGCTGTATCTGAATTTCTGTGGTCTGAGAAACGGGGACATAAAATGTATACACTGAGCGGTTGCAGACATTTTCATTACTCTGGAAATCCTCTCGAATGCCCCAGACAGGATGTGACATGGTCTGGGGAAAAGAGGATGTTTGGTTACTGTTATGAGTAATGATTTGGAAGAACTCAGTTACCCAGCAGGCCACAGGGCTCTAGCTAGGGAAGTAGTACTACTGTGTGGTACGTTTCAGAATAAAGTCTGTAAAACTGAGTTTACACACCTGGTTTGCTTATTAGAAGATAATGTGTGTGTGAATGGGTGAATGACTGTTTGTGTTGTACAGCGCTTTGGGGAGTGAAGAACACTCTAGAAAGTGTTCTATAAATACAGGCCATTTACCATTTACCCAATGCAAAGACGAACAACTTCTAAGTTAAAATCTAAATTACGCGACTTGTTTTGAATTGTAAGAAAAAAATAATGTCACATGACTTTCGACACAAAGGACTTCCGGCATGAAGGTAGCTGCCGCCATTATGCTGCGGCTGGGTACTCTTGCATCTGTTAGCAGAATATATCTGGCTGATCACCTTTGGAATCAATTCAAATTGCAAATGTTCACCATAGGTATAGCCAAAATAAATGGCAAAACATTTGTCAAATTTATACATATTGAGCTAAAATCTGCTGAGGTAGTAGCTTAGAGTAATTCCCATATTAACAGATCATGTAATATCTTACAATTTCACACAAGATAATTTATTACATTATCAAAACTGAAAAAAAAAGAAGAAGAAGCACTTTTGTGCAAAACAGAAAATTAAGTTCAAGAATTCCATTTTACATTGTCTCCACTAGATTGCTATGTTTTTGTAGCTCAACAAATACAATATTGTGGTAGCATTTAGCCAAAGACATGAATTGATTTAGTTTAGTTTACTGCATATCAACATGTGGAGTTTATCAATATTTCATTTTGAAGCAGAACTACTGCGCTCCTGAAAATGTGTAGTGGTAAAACAAAGACAAAAACTAAGTTTAGTCACTTGTGAATCATTGCCCTCTCGAGGTTTAACTTTGTCCATCCAATTGGCATGTCTTCTACTGCCAGTTGATAAGAATTTAATGCAACTGATCAAATACCTATATATATATAGATAGATAGATAGATAGATAGATAGATAGATAGATAGATAGATAGATAGATAGATAGATAGATAGATAGATAGATATAAAATCAAAAAACAAATCAGTGAAAAAACTAAATAAGAAACAAGCTCAATATAATGAAGACATAAGACAAGTGAGATGTTCTGTAATTTGTTTGAAGGTGACATTGGGCCTCATTATCACTTCCTCACTTCCTAATTTATTAGATCGTTCCAGAGCACAGAGGCAGCTGCACTGATTTCTAATATAGAAAAATCAAAAAGCACAAACAATGGTAGCCAACATGACATTCCTTTTCTTAGCTAATTTCTGCACTTGTGACAGCAGTACGATTGTATTAGATGAGTTCAATTTTATTGAAGCTTTAAGTGAAACATGCTTCAGGACAAGGGCATTTTGAGTGACAGGTGAGTGCCGATGAACATAGTGCTGAGGTGTGGGATGAGTCAGTCTTAATGTCTAAATGAAGAAGAGAACTGCCAATCATTCACTGAAAAGCCTACTTGACAAAACACTTGTTTCGAGCTAATGCCTATTGATCACCATAAAGCAGGCAAAAGTGTGAGCCACACCGGCAAGGATCCACTCCAAGGAAAACAAACCATCAGTCCAACAAAGGAAAAAAGTGGTCAATGAAGCCGTCTAAAAAGTTTGCAGCCATTTGTTTCTGTTGTGGCTCTGATCCAATGGCCATCTATGAGCCACGGGTCGTGTTTGACAAGTAGAATCTGGAGAAACACTATAAAATAAAGAAAGTAATGGATAACGTGTTTTACAAAGTACAGGCATTCATTTAAAGTGTACGCTGACTGTCTGAAGTCTGATCAGCCATATTATTATGACCACTCATAATAATGCTCATCTATTTTCAACACAATGTTCTGCTGGGAAAAACCTTCACCCTGGCATTCACAGAGACATTAGTCTGACACTAGCCATTGACTGACACATTTGTAGGCCACTTACACCCCCCACATGGCCAAAGCGCTCAGGCAAAATAACAACTTCCTTTCAGCAGGACAGCTGTGGAAATGGCAAAAAAAACCCAAAAAAACTACAACTGAGAAGTGTCTGATGTGTTCGCTCACCATCCAAACTCCCAAGATACAAATCTGATTAGATCTGTGGGAGGAAGACCCTGTCCATAAAGACCCTAGGGGTGAGGAATAGACTCTGATTCTTGATGCATCAGGATATAAATGATTATGAAATGATTTAAACATGCTTTAAATGCAGTTGATAATGCAATGTCAAGATGGAACTCAAAAGGATGCAAGTGTAGCACCAGGACGTTTATCTAACAGAGACACAAGTTCTGCCTGTGAAATGAGCACGGGTCATGGCTGAAGAACAAGGGCAGGATACAGTGAACGAGTCTTACTGACTGACTGAGTGAGGCCGGTGTCAAAAGCGCCCCTCCTCCACTGGATCCTCTCTCAGTTGGTGTAACTCTATCTCAATTGTTTAACACTGAATTACACATATTTGTGTTTCCAAGATTATAATAACAGTGGTTGTCTCAGTTTTTAGAGTTGTTTCCACAGTTTGAAGAGTGTTTCTCACTTTGGACTTCTACCATAAACAACCAGTTTATAATCATGTCTGAGATTATAACAACCTAGGTTCTGTCTGTCTGCAGAAACTAGATTATTTTTACTGTTTTAACCAAACTGGTAAATGTAATGATTATTAAATTAAAACACTATGCAGTTTTGACTTGTTTTCAGCACCCCCCAGTATCCGTTTTAAATCACTGTCGTAAAAACGTTAGCATTGTCTTTGCTCAGAAACATTTAAATCTAACTGTTGAAATGTCTCCTCAACCTTTTTTTAACCCTCTGATTCATCAAATTGCAAAGAGACTAAAGATTCTCACCCCTAAAAGACCCCTGCCCTGCAACCTGCAGACCATATGATTAACATCCTGGTACCAGTTGGTCTAAAAGACTTTTTTCTATGACACTGTAGGAGAAAACCCACAATTAAGTGGTTAGTCCTAATGTATGGCACATCTGTGTAGTTCTCATTCACCATCTCTCTTCAATTGCTTAATCCTCTTTATAGTCAATATGCCTTTCCCAGTAGTCAACAGAAGAGAGACAGGGCACTTCCTGGATCCAGTCCATCACTGGGCTAACACAGATACACACTACCATGCCCCATGTCCATTTATAATATCCAGTTAATCTAACATGTATGTTTTTAGACTATGGAAGAAAGCCAGAGAACCTGGGAAAAACATTTGCAGAAAAAACACGCAAATCCCACTCGGAAAACTAAGACTGGTGTAGCTTTTTAGAACCTAAATCCATCACCTTTACCAACATTTAATCAGCAATCACTCAAGATGTGTTTAATTTTCTGCAAATTCCACATAAAGAGTCTGCTCAAAGGGGCTTGAGGCACACAAGGACATTCATTTGTGAGTGTGACCTTCCGTATGTGGATAAGCACTCACAAAGACAGAAGCCACTGTAGTGTAAAATGCTCTGATCACCAAATGGGCACAACGTGCCATAAATCCACACAATTACAATAATAGACCACTTTAATCACGCAAATTACTGTAGATTTCTGTGTGAATAATGTGAATTAGTTGCATTTAAATTTGATTATATTCCCTATTAAGATGATTTTGATTATTTAGTTGTTATGGCGTTCCCTTTTTTTTTTTACCTCAAATGTTGAACTTTTAGAGTTTAACAGGAGTTTTTCCCCTTATCCAACAAGCTGTGCACACACACAAATGCGCAGTCAGTCACACATGTACAGGTGTCTCATGGGACCTCCTGACTGTGCTGCACTTTCCACTGGATACGCTCAAACAGAATATACGAGCTTTAGGGCTTGGACCGGGGCCAGGCTCGTCTCCTCAATTTTGGGTCATAAACGCGGCCTCTGCCCAAGGACTGCGGGGCCTTTTAAAACAGGGCTCAGCTTGATTGGACACACTTGTGTTGCTCCCACCCGACTACTAGCAAGCCAGCTGATCAGAGAGGCAGAACAAAGCCGGTCTCTTACAAACCAGTCTGCACCCTGCCTCTCGTACAGAAAACAAGATGCATTTTCACACAGAAAAAAAAAACACGTCCACGTCACCAATGCATGTAGTTGGTGAAAAACTATTGTAAGACAAACAGCCAGGGCTTGAAAAGAAAAAAAAAACACAACAGATAGTAGGATATGTTCAGCATCAGTAGCTCATTCCAGCAGGGACCCCAGCACTGGGATTAGTGATGGAGAGAGTGGGCTCAAAAAAGGTGGAGGAGTTTAAAGTGAAAGTGAGGTTTATGAGGTCCTGTGCATTCTGCATGCGGCCTTACTCACGCTGGTGTTTTGAACGTCTAATTTGTCCATGAATATTACAACGTGCACCATTTGGCTCATGAATATGAAATAGATGGAACTACAGGCTCTCCCTCTAATCAACAGTCAACACACACGGTCCGTCGTCAGCGCGGTAGCTCTGCGGCAGCTTTTCCTCTTGTGCATTTAGCCAATCACAGCCGATCATAGCCTAGGCAGAGTGTTAATGTTGGGACAAACTGCCTGTGAATAGCATGCGAATACAGTCTTTTTGTTGCCAAGGATATTTTAGTGATTCGCAAGGACTTTCTGTCTCCCCTCCGTCTTCGCTTTTCTGTCTGTCTAATCTACATGCACAGACAATTGGTATTTACAGTGTGACAGCCCTGATCCCTTAAGAACACCTATTCACCACTATAATGGAGCAAAAATGGGATTGTTATGTTTTATTTACAGTCATTGGATAAACAGTAAGCCCACTGTAGAAGCAACATTGAAGCATGATGCAGAGCTAAACAGCTAATGCACCAACAATCTCTGCCCATCCGTTTACCCCGCCTTAAGCCGCATGGCTCTGCTCCAACGTGGCCATATGCCCCTTAGCCGAGCTGCTCTGTGCTATATTAAATGACTCATGATACGTAGTCGACATATCATCACTACCCAAGAATGACAAATTGTGACTGGAGGATACTGGTAGGAGATCTAGCAAGAAGAGATTATGCCTTTTTATCTGCCTCACATTGGCATTTTTCCGGTTTTTCTCGTGACACGTTCCTGTCATTACTAATCTGTTGACTGTGTGATAAGGTAATCAATAATTTTATTTGAAAATACTTTTTTTTAAAGCTGTCATATTTTCCAAAGCAAAAAAGACATTCATTTAGTCTGACCTGCATTTTAAGAAAAGAAAATTACATTTGCAATCATATTGACAAAATAAGAGCAGATGCACATCTCTCTTTGTCAGTTAGGGAATAATAAGCATCTAGCTCTGCTAATTTGTTGCTGTCAACTAAAAAAATGGTCTTATCAAGTCAGTTTTCATGCAAAAAAAATAAAAAGAATTAGATGGTGCCATATTGCTAAATATAACAATTTGATGTTTTAACTTAAATATTTTGGTACTTAAGCAATTTATCATGTCAAAAACTGACACTATTAGCACATGATTAGATTTCTATGAACACACTGCTGCACATGACAGTGGCTGAACAATACTTGGTGATCAAGCTGTAAACACGACTCCGATTTTTAATTTGAATAAAATGCTTCATCAGGTTGTGTTTTTATCATAAACTGCATTATATGTTTCTTTTCCACTCCAAACTGCATTTACGTTGTTTGAAAAGCAGCAACAAATGATGCCACACTGAAACAACCTGAATCTCTCTGTATCAAGGACAGTGATGCATACTCATCCAATCAAATTACAGCACCTGCTAAATAACAAAACAAGTAGTTTGTTTGTACGGTGGTAAAGCAGCACTGCTTTCTCTAATGTTATTAATTAGGCCACAATGTGTGAATGAGATAAAGGCGACTCCTCGGTTTGTGTCAGTGTGTCCTGCCTGGATAATTAAAGTCCACGCTGCAGGTGCTAGTTAGATGAGCAAACAAAATTTGGCTTTGGCTGTGTTTTACATTGCAGTGATTTACACTTACTGAACAGAAACACTGCACCTAATGATTTGTTATCATTACTGATTAACATGTTGAGTACTTTGTTCGTTAATTAAATGTCCAGTTGGCAGATTGCGTTAAATGTTGAAAATGCACTTTTTTTCTCATCAATACGCAACAAAAACAGCTGAAATACTGCTTCACTGACCCTAAATCGTGATGTAAACCTTAAGCCTCATATGCCTTGAGGTCTCTCCACTTATTAAAATAAATAAAAGCTTAACTTGCATTCCTCTTAGACCATATGCTGATCCAAGGTGGCGGATGTGTGAATGTGATAGGGCATCAGTGCCATCTGGAAAGGTCAGGGATTGACCCGCTACCCTTGCAATTAGGGGTTGAATGCCTTATAATCTCCAATCTTGACAGTGTTTGTAATTTCCTCTGGGTGAGGGCAAAGTGAGGCGACATGGCAAGAAAAAAAAGAAAAGCAACAACCTTAAAATATGTTGACTTGGCACATGAAATATAAAGTGTCTTGCTTCATTTAGGACATCATACGGATGCAACATTTCTAAAAATCAGAGTGAAGTGTGTTGGTACACACAAAGAATCCATATGAAACAGCTGAAACCTATTCTGCTAACCAGACGTTCAAAAATCCAGCCAATCTGACAAAAAGTCTGCCTCTTTATTAATTATAGCAAAGTGTGCATCAAATAGCATGCCCCCCATAAAACCTTGGTTCTAAAACAAAGAAAGAGAAGCAACTGATGAGTCCCAAAAGGAGAATAAAAAGGTAAATGTCTTGGAGCAACCAGTGTAGTACTATTCATCTAATGGGTCGATCTCCTTATAGATTAATCACTGACAAGTTCCAAAAATTGGTAGTGATTTCCATGATTTAGTAACGTCTGCAGCATGTTGTAGCTGTTGTAGCAACCCCCCCCCAAAAAAAACAAAAAACAAAAAACAAAAACTGGAGGAGTGAAAGCATCAAACAATGCACTAGTGATCTGGGACATGCATATCCATTTGGATGTGAAAATAGCCACAGGATGCAAGAAACAAGCAGTCTGGGCCACAATAGTTTATTCCAAAAATGTCATGCCTCCTTGGTTTAATATATTTCATGACAAATGAAAAAGGACTTTATTATTACTGAGGATACAAGCCGCAAAGAAAGCATCATAGGGCCAATTCGCTTCTCCCTTTTACTTTGAAATTGAAGGACAAAATGCTTTTGTGGTAAACAGTGAGGTTCACCAATAATCCATGCGTGGCAGAGGAGGAACATGATGTTCTAACAGTTTTTCCGAAATCCCAGAAACCCCACAAAGCAGCAAGGGGAAAGAAAAGTGTTAACATAAAAGGGTAAAATGTAGCAGGCTAAAGAGAAAGTCTTGTCATCCCTACAATTTTCCAGTCTTGCTTTAGTAGTGTTTGACTTGGCACTGGTTACTGAGGCGTTATCTTTGCCAATTAAGCCAATTTAGTGGACTCCAACAACCACAGCCCGTGCTGTTTGCCAGAGCAGTAATGAACTACATATTAATTTCATTCTTGCACTGATTCGGTAACTCCCGATCATGAATCAGAAAGCGTTGTTCCTCGTAAGCTGGAACATGAAAGTCCATGCATGTGAAGCTCTAAGTGGTGTTAAGATATTCACAGACATCTGAGCTAAATGAACTGGCAGGAGATAAAATGTACATCAAAATGTGGGGGAATAAGATAAATAGGGGGAAGTTAGAGGGAGGAAAAAGGGGGAAAAAAAGAGAGAGAGATAGAGACTCATCACGACAGTCATCACTTCAGTTATTATCCCTAATTCTCGTGGGGAATATCTCAGCAAGGCGGAGTAAATTTGATGCTGATAAGTAGACAATGAGATTTGCCCGTGCCATGAGGCAAAGCCCTTCCAAGGGCTTCTTTTACCTACTCTAGGTTTGAACTTAATGCTTCAAAAAGCCGGATACTCACATGGCTCTCGTTAGGGTTGGTTGGATTCTGCTTTGTAGTTGCGTTTTGAAGCGATATTTCCAGGTGCTGCTCAAACTGTTGGTGGGATTTACGTCTCTCCTCTCTGCCCTCTGTGAGTCTCGGTCTAATTAGCACTATAAACCAAACCGCAAAATGTTTGCAGGAGACCCGTGACTTCTCACATTAAGGACATCCTCTGAGAAATTTCATATGGTGTAAAGCTCTGGGCTGTGATGGAAGGCAGGGCAGTGAAGAGTTCAGTTTTACACACAAATTAGCAAATGATGAAATGCCGTTGAAGATCTAGAATTTTAGGGCTGTGGTTCTGGTAGACATGATGTCTGCTGGTCATAAACTTAGTTTAAAGTGAAATTGTCTCAACAACTATTTAATCATTTGACATGTACTTTAATACAACTGCTCACAATCTGCTCAGGTTGAAGGTTTGGTGAACCAGTGACTGATTTTACAACATGAGTTGAGTTTCTGGCATTTCATTAAATGTTTTAGAGGCACACTGTGTGGTTTTGGCTTGTTTTTAGCACCCCCTAGTGTCCGTTTTAAATCACTGTTGTAAAAACGTTAGCATTGTCTTTGCTCAGAAATACCTAAATCTACCTGGTGAAATGTCTCCTCAGTCTTCATAGCTTTCTACTGGAGCGGTTCATCACTCAGTCAGAGAAATCAGCTGTGTTCAAGCAGGGAGAGATTAAAAAAAGTAGGAATAATGCTCTAAAAACACATATTGGCTAGCCACATTGAGTTAGCCTAACCCTCGTAAAATGTGTGACTTTGTGAGACTTCAGAGGCACCGGACCAGAGACTCAAAAGTTACAAACGCTGTATCCTGGACACAAGCAGCAGATGGGGCTGAGTGACTTTTCATTAACCCTGTAAAGGGTCATATTAGCACATACTGGCTCAAGAAAAAAAGATTAAAAATATGAAAAAGTTACAGTGTGCCTTTAAGAGTTAGCAGACCTCCAGTTTGAAGGCTGAGAATGAAACACTATACCACAGCTTTTCTTTAATCAGTCACTGTCTTCATGAAGCAATTCAGCAACACAGTACAAGAAAATTATAATTCAGGAAAAGTGAAACAAAATAATTGCATTGTTCAAATATTGTGGGCTGTGATTTCAAGATGCTTGAATTAAGACATTTTAAGTGGTCAAAAGCACAGTCCACCCCTGCAGAGGAAACAATACCTTTCCTCATACTTTGGCATTTTTTTTCACCAAGATCTTAAATGTTGGGGTACTGAAACATCTGGTGGAGGCAGCTATGGGATTTTGGAGCTCTAAAAATAACACATTGATAAAGATATATTGTAGATGCTGCAACGTGCCTGTTGTGTTCTAGACATTAACACTCTTGTTTTTCTTTATAATCATTGCTTACAGACACACAACTAAGATGTATATGAGCAATACAATGAGAAGAAGGAAAAGTTGACATTTTGTAAATGAAGACCATGTTGAAGACGTCGACTTAAAGTGAGAGCACTTATGAAAGGTTGAATAAGCAATTTAAGAGTTCAAACTTCATCAAATAAAAGTTGGGCCTTTTTTGCAATTTAGGTAGATGATGCTAAACCCACCCACATGGAGGCACATGAAATTGTTTTAATAAAAAATGTTTTCATTCCACTAGAACAGGGGTCTTCAACTAAATATGCCAAAGGTCCAGATCAGCATTCGCGACCTGGTCCTCGGTCCGGGGGCAGCGCCACCTTAACCTGCTTACACACACATATATGTATATATATATATATATATATATGTGTGTGTGTGTGTGTGTGTGTGTGTGTGTGTGTGTGTGTATTTTTATATATAAATAATTATTTGGAGATAGATGGATGGATAGATAATTATTTATATATATTTAAATACTTAAACATATATTCTCTGAGCACATGATCCCCATTAATTAGTTTGTGGTTGAAGTAAATTTTTGAGAAAAATGGTTTGTTTGTTTTTTCTTCTGCTGTTCAGATGCAGAAAAGTCGACATTATTTTGACACTCTGGTCCAGTTTTTGACCAGAATGAACTGATTACTGACAATGGCCTGGATCATTGCTCGTCTACCTGCTCTGAGCTTCTTCTCCTCTCCTCCTTCCTTCACCTCTCCAGCAGCTCTACCCGGTGCATGAGTGCGCGACCTCTTTCCTAGTCCTTTGACCAATTTGAAGAATTCTGCAGCGGGTGAGGGTGTTGTGTGCGACGCACACAGGCGCTCCCAGATCAGCCAAAAAATACATCCCTCCAGCTAAATTATCCGTTATTGTGTGTGTGTGTGTGTGTGTGCGTGCGTGTGAGCGTCTGCAGGTGTAATGACGCTGAGAGACATCCAGTTCTCGCTCTGCGACCGCTGTGGCCTCATTTATAAAACTTGTAAAATAAATATATATGTTTATAATTTGTTATATTTTATATAAAATTTATAAAAAAAAAAAAAAGGGTTGGAAAGGGAGTCACTTTCTCCGCAAACTTTAGGATTTATGAAAGAAAACGGAGAAATGATGTACTCTGCACACTTTGCATAAGCACGTTTTAGAGAAGGTTAAAAAAACTTTTTATTTTGGAGACGTCAGACTAAATAAAAGGCTTTCAGTCATTATAACGTGTTTTTAATGAGACAGGTCAGGGCAGGTTCTAAAAATAGACGCAGCATGCGGGGCGGTTTAAACCCTGACCCGCGCATCACTAGTGTGCGTGGCGCCTTTCTGCAGCAGTAGATCTCTTTCTGAAGCTGCGGGAGGGGCTGCCCGACCGTGGTGTAGGGGGAGCTTAGCGAACTAAAGGAGTTGCCGCGGTGCGCCACTCGCTCGGCTTCGCCTCCAGGACTCCGGTCCGGGACTGAGTTCCGAACCATGGTAGGGGGAGGGCGAGTTCCGCGGGTTCCGAGTGAGCGACGAACCTGCTCATTAGCGCTCGCGTGTCTCCTCGGACACGCCTGCTCCTTATAGACCAGGGACCGGGTCTGGATTTGCTGGGTCCAGACAGAGCCGGCTCTGGGTCCGGATCCGGACCGCGGTCCGCCTGTTAGTGACCCCTGCACTAGAACATGCAAAAATCAGAGGAAAGCAATCCTATTAAGATATCAGGTGTTTTACTTTGTAGAAATAGCTTGATCAGCTACTGAGCTAACAGCTAGCTTGAGCATGAAGTGGATTACAACTTTGATCTTGGAAAAAAAAAGTGCTGTTTATGTAAATTGTATTTTATAAACTTTTACACCACCATACATTGCAAATTACATGGAGCAGAAACATGATATCCCTGCGAATGTGACAGAAGTCTGTCCATGCTGCAGCTTTGTTCCACAGACATCAACAGCTCGCTCACTTTATGAATAAAAACGTATAAAACTGATGACAGAAAGTGTCTCTTGTAGTGTAATCTAGGATATTTCTCACATAAACCCAGTATGTTCTATGTTTTGGCTAAAACTTGGCTGTTGGGAGCATAATGACCATACAGATGGATGAAGGAGAACTGAGAGGAGAAATGCATTTATGAACATTTTTTCCTTTTTTTCCCTCCATCTGGAGCATTTCAAATTCAAGCTGCTGTCCTTTATGTGTAGCCTCTATTGGAACATAAAGGGGAATAAAGATTTACACACACACACACACACATATAGCTTTAAATTCCTTATTGAGTTTATATGTGAGTAATTGTAGTTTTCATTGAACCATTCCAACACCTAGAAACCAGTATTTAAAAAATCTCACCAAAACCATCCCTTCATGCTCTGCCATTTACTTTGACTCTCAGTTGCTTAATCACATTCGATTTGTTGTGTCTTGCAGTGGCTGCCAGACTATTTCTGTCTAATTATTTTTTCTGTCTCTATTATTTGTCAACCCAAAACCTGGGGGTTGAACAGCATTCCTCACGTGGGTGAGCGCTAGTCTGAAGAGGTGAAACGTTGGATTACAAACAGACATCGTTAATTAAATGACAAAGTGAAATGAAGTCGTTTTCATGAAGGAGGCTGTTGTTTGATGTGAACTGTTCAATCACAAGAGACTAATGTATTTACTTGAATTGAACAGTCTACATGGAATTGGAGCTAAAAAAAAAATTGCCAGAACCTTTGAAATAAAAAAAATGTTTTTTAAATTGTTACTCAATGCTTCAAATAACAAAGACATTCTAGCACAGCTTTGATAAATGTCTTGATTATTGTTATTTTTTCATATATTTGTATTTATTATTTTACACATTGCCCATGACTCTTTGTGTTTTTGTTAGTTTGATATTTTTAGAGGTTCTTTGGGTCCAATTGGGCTGATTTCATCCAGTTGCTAAAAAACATCCACTGAATAGGTTCTACGGTCTAGATAGCAAACTATTATTTATATAGTATTTTTAAATATTTAAACATAAAAATAGAACCTTTACTCAGGGATACACAAATGTTTTCATTGAGCTACTCAGGGCACTGATGTTTAGTGCGCTGTGATTTATTTACTTATTTTTGGGGGGCATTTGGGGCACTCCTTCAGGGTAACGCACACATAATTGTAGCACGTCCGACACACTCACACAACATGCATATCATGTGAGTCGTCCTCGGTCGGTACCACGGAATTCGGTCGGTGCCTTAAAAAGTACAGAATTCGGTACTCATCCCTAATCGGGGAAGCTAATTAATAATGAACACTTAGGTGTTGCAACAAAAAGAGTCCACAAACATAGTTCCACATGCAGCTCCGGTCCGCAAAGGTGTATTTGGGCAGACGGATCAGATCTGCTCATAATATCTAGGGTGTGAATGTGTACTGGCGGACTTATTATATGCACACGTGTCTATAATTACAATGTGAGATCTAAAAATTCTGTTTTCTGATCACAAAATGGTAGTAAAGTTTTATAGTTGTCCTATTAGATAATTGTCCATACCTACGTTTACCTAGCCAGGTGATGAAGCTTTTCAAATGTCAACAAGCGAGAAGAACAAGAATGGAATTTCTTCTTGACGTATAAATGGAACACACCATACTTAGGGATTTTGAAACCTTTCAGGTCTGCATGCATTTCCATGAATAACCTTCACGAGAAGCATTTTGTGTTTGCTGCTTTCATATTACATTTTAAGCACTTATAGTTTAAAAACGAAAAAGCGCAAAAAGCAGTTTGACGGTTACAGGAAATAAAAATACGTAATTGCCCTCAGGACATTGTTTATTGTGATTATGCATTCTTCAGTGCAGGGGGCGGAAGCCTCACATCACAACACTGCCATATCTAGTGTATAATCACAGAAAATAATGTTGACTTGTGCATTATTGCTAACTGTATACGTGTAGGTTGTTCAGAATCTGTAGAGAAATCTATAAAAGGTCATTATGGCATTTGCAGAAAGTGGCTGGTTGCTGAAGAGGCAGAAACATGGTACCCGTCGACTGCAAATACTCTATTCTATCAGAGCTTCTCACTGGAGTTGATTGCTGGCTTCTGCTGCAGGCCACTGCAGACACATGGTACACAACACAGATGGTGAAGTAAAGCACCAACAGTCACAGTCAAAACAATTATGACATTTGTGCCATGAGTTATAATTTTTTGCAGGCATCATTGCAGTTGCTCTACATAAGTCAAACTTAATTGTAACAAATAGACATACGAGTGGCTATCATCTCTTCATACATCACATAGTTGTTGATTTAGAAATGCAAAATTGTGAATGACACAGAGCAGGATTCACTGAATAATCCCCTTTCTGGTGCACAAAAGCATAATTTAAGCTGCTCCAGTAAATACTAAGTCTCCAAGCCTGGCATGCATTGGACTCTTTCACACCCGAGCGGTCCAACTCAGATCACCCTGTCTCTTGACTCGACACAAACACATGTTTTCTAGAGGTACTACTGGAAAGATAGCGTGAGCTATCTATCAAAATGAAAGCGGCTGGAGGTCGGTCTAATCTCGAGCTACATCCCACTCACTTGTTTATTTCGCAGAAACACATCCTGCAAAGGCATGCATAAATGCACACAGCCCCTGAACATTAGTTAAGATTAAACGCAAAAGCATGTTGGAGCAGGGCTGTTTCTTGCTTTTTTTTTTTTTCTTAGCAGACCAAACATCAGATGTGAATTAGCTCCACTCTCATCACCAATCCTCATATCAGTCGGAGACATATGCAGAATCATGGAGCAACAAAGCAATTTGATGGAACAACGGAACAGGGCCCGCGTATGGCAAAGCATATTCCTCAAAAGCCCTGACTGCTCCCATCAGTCAATAAAAGCAGTGGAATGCAGAGCATAGTAATGTGAAAATGAATCAGCATTTTCACAGTTGACAGGCTGAGACCAAAGACTTTAAGAATAAGTCATTAATCCACACTCAGAGGATTCAGCAAAACACGAGCTTTATGTAAATACCATCATATGAAAACACATTTATGCAAAGATTTTAGAGTATTGTGTTGTAATTGCATTGTTGTATTTGTGAAGTTTTTGGAAGATATTGTTTTATTTTGGCATCATGCTATCACACAAGAAAATGTCAAAAAGCCATAAGATCACAGCCCCCAAATATGTTTTGGCCAATTTTTCAAAAAGGCTCAAAGGACACTCAACATATGGAGTCCAGGCAAAATGGTTTAATGTCATTAAAACTCACGAACCAAAGGAGTTGGGAGCCACAACCAAAACAAACACAAATGGAAGAAAACTACCAACCAGCCAGGCAGCTGACCATCAAATTATGGCTAATTCTTCTGACCCTGAAATTTCAAAACTACCCCAACAACCAGTAGCTGGAAAAATGAACTATTGTCAAATGGGATAAAATACTTAAGACTCCTCCCAAGTCTCCAAGAGAAATACTGACGTCCTTAAATACCAAAACCCAGAGGAACATTATCAGAAAATCCATCCATTAGCTACATCCTCTGATCCTTCAGAGGGCCACAAAGGACTGGAGGCTCTCCCAGCTGAGTCTGAGTGAGAGGCAGTTTTCACCCTGGACAAGTTTTTAGTCCAACACAAAGAGGCAGACAACCATCCACTCACACATCGGGCAAATTATCCTAACATGCTTGCTTTTGGACTGAGAAAAAAAAAAACTCATGGAGAACACGTTAACCCCATACAGGAGGTCAGGCAAAGGGCTCGTCACCACCCAACATGGCCGTCTCAGCTAATGTTACTTCAAGTAATAAAGGAATTTAGGTGAAACTTTTTCAAGAAGAGTTTTCACCCTTTTCTCATTAAAGACTAATTTTCTTTGTAATATAACTGATTGTCACATTCCAGAACCATCGTGGCCAGGTGTCTGAACAAACAGCATTTTCTTTTCTTGAAAATGTCAAACTGAAATTAGATTGAGCCTTGGCTGCAGCACGGCGTGAACTCTTTTGAACTTCATCTCATTGACCCATAACCTGGGGATTCTCGGGGGAAAATCAGCTATTTGATTTGGCATTATTTAACTTCTAAACAAAGGGAATTTTCACGTGCGAGCGACTGGCCATAAATTTTACTCTGTGATTAGCATCCCACCAGGCTCAGTGTTGTGTATAAAAACCCTGGGCAGACCAAGTTGCTCATTACTGAAACTCCTGTGGTGCTAAAAAAAGACAGAAAAAGGAAAGAGAAGAGTTTCATAACAGGGCTGAATGCTGCTCTGTGATTGTTTGACTTAATGGTCTTTGATATAATGGATAAGGTCAGGGTGGCAGGGCAATGTCCTGAGACAACATTACCACCATCAGCAGCATGGTTCTTAACTAATGTATTCATATACACTCACTGGCCACTTTATTAGGTCCACCTGTTTAAATAGCTTCCTAAACTGAATAACGAATCAGCCACATGGCAGCCACTCAGTGTATGTACGCATCTAAACATGGTGAAGATTTACTAATGTTCTGAGCATCAGAATGGAGATGAAAGAAGATTTAAGTGACTTTAAACATGACATGGTTGACTGTACCAGATAGGCAGGTTTGACTCGTTAAGAAACTGCTCATCTACTGGGATTTTCACCCCCAACCATCTCTATGGTTTACAGAAAATGGTCTGAAAAAGAAAAAATATTCGATGAGCAGCAGTCAGTGGAGAATGGATAGACTGGTTCAAGATGATGGGAAGGCAACAGGAGATCAAATAAGTTCTGCAGAACGACGTCTCCGAGCCACAACATGCTGAATCAGAAGAAGACCTCACCAGATGTCACTCCTGTCAGCTGATCTGAGGCTACAATTCACACAAACTC
Organism: Callopanchax toddi; assembly: GCA_006937965.1. NCBI lineage: Eukaryota > Metazoa > Chordata > Actinopteri > Cyprinodontiformes > Nothobranchiidae > Callopanchax > Callopanchax toddi. Next base: position 5,888,998 of record SSNR01000007.1, on the reverse strand, counting down.
ATGAAAACTGGAAAATTAGAAAAATGTTCCTGTTCTGATGATTTTCTATTTCAGCTGCAACAATCTGATGGTAGGGTCAGAATTAGGTGTCAACAACATGAAAGCATGAATCAATCCTGCCTTGTGTCAAAGGTTCAGGCTGCTGGTGGTGTAAGTACGTAAAGTGTATTTATATAGCACCTTTCACAGACATAAATCACAAAGTGCTTCACAAAAAACAGAATTAAACATGTAATGGTGTGGAGAACATTTTTTGGCCCACTTTGGGCCCCTTAGAACCAACTGAGCATCATTTAAACATTTAGCTGAGTATTGTTTGTTCATTCCTTTATAACCACAGTAGACTCATCTACTGATGTTCCAGCAGGATATTAGCCTGGCAAGTCTGGCCACAATCCATTGAAACAACTCATTCATAGGGGCGGGATCAACGGTTGTAAATCAAATCGTATTCACATGCTATTGGATAGCGCTAGGACCAATCAGAGCCATTTAGCAACAACCAGAACCAGCTGGTAAATTAAACCTTTACCTTATCCCGTTGGCAAAGCAGCCAATACATCCTTTTTCAAAATGAAAGACTAAGTGCCTCAATCTTAAAGAAAAGCCCAAATCTAAATCGTCCAAAGTTGATGACAAAGCCGTTTCAAATGAACGCGGTTCCTGAGCTGCCACCATGTTATTTGATTTGAAAGTCAAAGCTCTGCCGTCATCAGCTATTACCACCCACCAAATCAATACAGCATTGTGATTGGCCCGGTACAGGACTGAATGGACCAATCAGTGGGCTGCGGAGGTTCCAGTGGTGTGTGGCTATAGACCAAAGTCTGCAGAGCAAAACTGGAGGTCTAGTTTACCGGGCTAGCAGGATAATGCTCCATGTCAAAAAGATCATATCATCTCTAACTGGTTTCTTGAACATGAAAATGAGTTCACTGGACTCCAACAGCAGCATGGTCACCAGATCTCAATCCAGTTCAGCCGACAAACATTAACTGTGTGATGTTATTAGGACTGGGCAATCAAACAATAACGATATATATCTCAAAATAACTTTTCCTCAATAGAGCAATATGAACAGGTCGATAAAACATCGATATAAAAAACAGATGAACAGCCAATCATATTAAGTGTTCCTCTGTCTTAGACCAATCAATGGCTTGAATAGAGCCACATCCCTTAAAGTAGCAGCTAACGCTAACAGCTATTAGTGCAGCTGCTGCCTCTTCAGTAGCTGGAACATGGGGAGAAAAATGCATGATTTGAAAGAAAGACTGTTGAAAAGAAGGCTCAGACCACTTCAGTCTAGAGTTCTCAACCCGAGCTCAAAGTCGACTCGGGTCGGTTGGGTCAGCAGCACGGAGCAGTGCTGCTCGTGTGCGACACACAGCAGCGTGTTCATATAGAAGTGCTCTTTAAGTAAGTATTATATGTTTATCAGTATTTATCATGGTTAACTTGCAACTAAAGTAGAGCACATTTATTTAAACGTGTCGACTCGGTTGTTCCTGGTTACCAGCTGGTCCTCTGAACAAAGAAGGACTTTAAAGCAGACACTTCATAATTACCGTATTACTAGAAAATAATTGTATTTGTTCACAGTTCATGTTCTCAGTTTGGTTTTTAGTTGTTGATAAAGTGTTTGAGTTGAAGTTCAAGTAAAGCTCTGTGCAGTGTGTGGAGCTTATTTTCAACACTTTTCTTATTTTCAACACTCGGTTCGAGTCGGATCATGTCCAGTGTTTAATGTGACGATGTCTGGCGGCTCGAGCTTCACGTCCTTCAGGTCATTTTGTGATCAGGTTAAACTTTTGGGCCCACTGAGAACTCTACTTCAGTCATGTGGAGGTATTTTAGGTATTTAGAATCGAATCTAATTTAGATATCTTCAAATTTCACTTCATAGTACCAGGGAACGTTTAAGATCAACCAAAACCGGGATTAGTTTTATATTGTGATATATATTGTTATTGACCAATATGAAAAATTTATATCGTGACAGGATTTTTTCCATATTGCCCGCCCCTAGATGTTATCATGTCAAGATGGACCAAAGTCTCTGAGGAATGTTTCCAACACTTTATTGAATCTATGCCATGAATAATTATGGCAGCTCTGAAGGCAAAAACTGGCAAGGTGCATCTAATAAAGTGACCAATAAATTAGGAATGAGACAACATGAATTAGCTCAATATGCTTGTCATAGCAGTAAGAAGGTAGCTTGTGAACAGACATTCATAAAGAAGTATTTTTGCAAACAGCTAAAATTATCTTCTTTTTATAACACAGCAGGTTGTGCAAGAACAAAAGCTGCATTTCAGTCTGAGGAAAAAGCCACAGATAGTTAGATGAGTCACCGTTCCCCCTGTTCTGTACCAGTGGTTGACTACATGTGTGTCACGCATGAAAAGAAATCCATTCACCCAAGTGCTCATTTCCCACAGTGAAGGCTTCTGTCAGGGCTGTTGTAGTGAGCATCTCTAGCATGGTTTTCTTCCATTCGCCCCCCTAAACAGGCAGGAAAAAGCCAAAACCTACAACGTTTGTCAGGGTGATCCCATTCCTTGTGTTCTGGTGTTTTTCTGTCCCGATGACTGAACAATTTAACAAGGTGGTAAAGTCACAAAGTCACAGGCTGCATGTGACAAGGAGCGTGGTTGTTTGCCATCAGCGCAAAAGCTCATGTGCACCGCCCTCGATGGACACAAATTCTCAACCATGCAGAACACTCCTTCCAGAAACAAGACTGGCACACATCGCTCAAGTTTCTCTTTGTTCTCTTCCCCCCAAGGACCTCGTAGCTCAGTCTGGCTGCTTAGGTGACCTATTGCCCTATTGAGACACTTACTAGTGTGTTATCTCATATTTAACACAGATGTGATTATTAGAGTACTGCAATTAAATAAAGTAGCAATGAAAATAATAAATGACAAGCAAAATATCAAATAAAAACATGTACAGGTCAGTTTCACCCTTTGAAATGACAATTTCTCTGATTTTTCTGACATTTAAAACCCACTGATACTAAATAAGAAATCCTCCCATGGATATCAGGCTGATTTTCACAGTATTGACAGACCAGTGGAATATACAAACGCCTCATATCACAGTTTAGTCATCAAAGAGCCAAACCAATTAAACTGGCTTTATGGGAGATACTGCATATTGGATAGCCTATGCTCAGACGTGCATGCAGATACTGTGGTAACCAAGCCTTCACATTCAGAGCGCGTCCTTCATTTTTACAGACTGTAAAATTGCCAGATGTGAATATGGTAGGGCACACTTGAGGATGAGTCGGTTAAAGCTTGAGGCTGCAGCGAGCACTAGCAGTTTGAGTTGCAATGCTCCCTGAATGCAGGTCTCCACTTCAACCAGAGCATTTTCAGCACCACACACTGATGGACAGCTCCTAATTCCATTTCAACTGCATTTCTTGAACAAAGTGCATATTATATCAAGTTGTGCCTTTACGTCCTGCCTTTACTGTGATTTTAATGCATTCACAGTAGATCTTAATATAGAAAAAAGAGGAACACTACAAGAGAAGTCAAATAAAACCTGACTCTAAGCTTTGGATTTGTCACATTCCAACTCGAAGCCCCCTCATGTGGACCAGCCAGTTCACCTGGCCAATCCGGCGCCCTTTTTGCTGCAAACGTGTATGCTGAGAATACCTGAACTGAATTTGAATTACCATATGACGTAGGCCCTTTTCTATCAGTAATGTCCTGCTGGCAACAGGGACTAACACAGACTCAGTCTCTATGAAGCGCTCAAACACAGAATTTGTTGCACCACTTACCTCCACATTTCTCCAACCCCCGCTACCTTTATCTTATATATTTAGATCTCACACAGCTTCAGAAACACACACAGTCACTCAGCCTCGAGAGAGAATGCGACACATTTCGAAGCCTTCATATAAGAGGTGAAAAAAAGAAAGTATCTTTTATCCATTCCAAACATACATTTAACTATGTGGGCAAAACGACAATCGTGGATAAATAGCGATGATGTGAATAAAAAATAAATAAATCAGCCGAACAGAGGCGCGATTTGGACAGAATGACATGAAATATACTTACGCATTTTCTCGAATAAAGGAAATCGAGGGCGAGAACAGTGCAGGAAAAATCAGCAGGGCCCCCGTCCACGTTTTCAAGATTTGCAGTGCGACCGAGACGCAAATCTCCATGTGAAAACACACACACACACACACACACACACACACACACACACAGAGGGGCTGGAGGCTGCTGCAGTCCGCGTCTCCCTCGATCACAACTCAAGATGCTCGGCTGTGAAAAACGCCAAAACACTCAGGAAGAGTTGCGTGGATCTGCGGTGCGGCCACCATTCCCTCGGATGCAGCCAATGTAAACCCTCAGAGGAGCGGCGGTGTAGCCTCCTGGACCCGAAGTCTGGACAGAGGAGGAGGAAATCCTGCAGAGTTTCAGATGGGTGATCAAGTCAAATAGGCCCCCCTTCTTTTTATAAACCCAAAACCAGTCACAGTCCAAAAAATACCCCAACAAAAAACTGACTCCCAGCTGGTTTTTAAATCCACGAATCAAAGCCGACTATAAAAAAAAGAACAGAAACAAAAAAATAAGCAAATAAAATTAAAAGGAAGAAGTGGAAGCCTTTTCTTTTTAAACCAAAAGAAGCATGGTGTTCACTGTGAATAATGTCAGCGCAGAAAAGCATCCAACAAGATTTAAAAAAAAAACACCTTAGAACGCCTATTGGATCAAATTAAGGATATCCGTCCCACTGCAACATCACACGCGCCGCATCAGTACAAATGGGTTGCCATAGGCTGCAGAGCATATGGCACACAGCGGTTTCTGTCAGCTAGAACAGAGAAGGTTCGGGTGATATATATCTATATTTCCTTCCTCAGCCAGAGCGATTCTCTGTATTGATTACATCAGTGATAATTCCGCCTGTCAGGGAGCGTGTGTCCGACGCGCGTGGTTGAGGCAGCAGCGTCCGTGTGTTGCAAATAAAGCGGCTTTTTTTTTTTTTGCCAACGGCTCCTAATGGTCCCCCAGCTCGCCGCCGTCCATGACTTGAATAGCGAGCGCGCTGGAATCGTCTCCAGGCACATGTACGCGCGTGTATGTGTGTGTGACTCACAAGCGTGCGTTTCTAAAAAGGGCTAAGTATAGGTACGCGCACGCCCACACGTGCGCGTGTTGCTGTATTGCCCAGGGAGCACTTTAACTTTGACCACTTTGCCTGCGCGTCTACCCGGTCATTTAAATCACCCAGCGGTCATTAATTATCAGGGATCAATAGCATTAACGCATAAAGCTCGGGTCTGATGTGTCTGGGTTGGCGTGTGCGTAGACGTGTGTACCTGGAGTGCGCGTGCGCGCGCGATTCAGTTGTTGATGAGGTATGGTTGCCACCTACAGGCGTTATTCTCTATCCAGTCATCCAAAGCGGACCATTTCCACAGTCAGCGTCCACAAATAAATTCCCACTCAACATGTAGGGGGTATTATCACTCCTCCGCCTGGAAAGCACTGCCAGAATAAGTGCACGTGTCCATCACACTCACAAAATCATATCTCACTGTATGTCTTTTAGGTATTTAAACATTTTGTCCTCCTAAATATGATCCAGTATGGCTGTTTGAAAGGTAAAGAAAAAAAATCAATCACTGCAGCGAAGAGTAAGGCATTCTGGTTGGTGTTGCCCAGAAGGTGAGCTGTACTGAATCGAAGATAGACATAAATGCGTGTGGTTTCATTATATCTGAGACGAGCAGCCTGTCTCATTAAGAGACATAATGAACCAAAAGCCAGCCGTGTGTTAGAGTGGCTCCTGGAACACAGGAATGTGCTTCTGTTTAGCCAAAATCTCACATGACAGCTCAGCAAAGAGAGGTCTGTATAGTTTAAATGTAATATAATACGTATTAAAACAATCCTAAATAAGTTGTTATCAAACAATGGGAATTTAAAAACAGGAAAATGAGGTTTGAGGTGAATGGTTTGATGAAGATGAGGTGAAATAGCTGCTGCCTTCAGAGTCACTACATCAGAAAAAACATGAACTCTGGGCTGGCAGGATTTACAGTGTTCTCTATCACCCTCATCAAAATGCCAGAGCGGGCTGTAATTCACCTTTTATTCCCTCATTAGTAATTTGAAAGTAACACCATGATATTTCTAACAGAAAGAAATGCTTCTGATCAAACTCTTTCTCCCAATAGAACAGGTAGAGTCCCTTTATTACTCTATTTTAGGTCTTCGTTGTCTTTTTTTAAACAAATATAGAAAAAAACCACTTAAAAATGATGAATGTTTGCAGTGTTTCATGGGATCATAACATATAACATTCTGCATCAAACAGTGCAGCCGACCACTCCTCTCTCTGTCTGGACCAACAGAACTCCACACAGACAAACAGTCTGAAAGTTTGTTCTGCTTTTTATTTTGTTATTATTCATCCAGTAGTCATTTAATGAGGTAGATTACCAACTAGCACTCCAAACACTGTCATCCTGCTTCTCCACCACTGAGGCTGACTATTAAATAATTGAATCATTGCTATTCAGAATAGCTGAAAATTCATCGTTTGATTTTTTTTCTCTATTATTCAGTTAATTGATTCATCCCTAATGTCATTGTACAGACTTGTGTAATATATTGATGACTAAGTGATGCTGGCAGATTGCAGTGTAACTCACTGACGTCGTTTTGCATGTAGTTTCTTGTTATTTATAATGTTTTGTGTCATACGTATCTGTGTTATTGGTTTAGAATCATAGATTCATTTAATGTAACTGAACTGTGGTGCTGAAGCAGTGAAAAGTCTGAGTAGTTTTGTTATGTTGCAGCATATAAATCCAGTTCCTGCCATAAGGTTGTGATGTTTATTTATGGTTTTCTAACACAGAGTTGGCATTTATTCATAGAAACAGCTTCAACGGTTTTTAAAAAAGGAAAAAGTGAAACTCTTCTCAGAACAGGCTGCAACTAAAAACCCATTTTGGGGAGTTCATAATGGATTTTGTTCATGATTTAGTATTGAATGGGTTTTGTTTCAGGTTCTGAAAATATGCTTTTGATTCTGTTTTGCTTGCGTTTGTTTCGTGTTTGAGTTTTGGTTTTTCCCTGGTTGTTTCACTCCTGCATCCTGCTCCCCCACACATCTGATCCCAGTTTTAATTACCACAGCTGCTTTGGGTTTCTCATTATCTCACTCACTCCCAAGTTTTACAGAACATGTCAGATTATTGTCTTCAGACCAGAAAAGGAAAATGCTCAGAGTACAGTACAACAGCTAAATAACTGATTTGGATTTAAACCACAACTAAAGAACTCTTGTATTCTCACATGTGTAACTCTTTGCCATGCCAGTGCCAAGAAAATGTCATTAGAAATCAAGCACTACTATAGCAGTTTTGTGTAGATTTTCATTTTGTTAGGATGATAGATGGTGCTATAGGGAGTTTATAGGGAGGTTTCAGAGAACTATTGCCCAATTATAAACAAATGCTTCCAAATGTGTTCATGATATTATGTTACAAGCCCAAAATCATATTGAAGTATCTGAACTTATTGAAATATCTCATGAGCTATGCAAGGCAACACATTTCACCCAAAGCAATAAGGAATCTATTGTTAAAAAAGAAAAACTCCAACATTAGATTACATTAACAAACCCACTATACTCACCTCCTCTTAACCAGGTGACTCCAGACAGGAATTAAGTCCATTACCTTTCCAGAAGGTTGGTTCCAGAGCTCATGCTGTGGGTCAACATGACCTAGATTAGATCTAGTTGGTAAATCCATTCGAATTAACCAGGGACTAAATCACCAAGGTCTCCAGCTCAGACCACCCAGTCCACATAATGTCTTGTAGTGCCTCCTATGGATGGTGGGTTCACAGAAGGGCCCTCAATTGTTGCTTTGTGACTGTGGTCATCTGGATAAATCTGGTCCAACATCTGGCCACCAGCCACATTCTGTCAGACCTCTCCCCAGGCCAGAACATATACAAAGTTTCCTGCATCCTTGATCCAGTATTTTGGTCCCTTGATCTCTTTGTTGACATTTGGTTTGATTACTTGGTCAGAGCTCTTAGCAAATAGCACTTAGCCAGAGGAAAACTACCCCTGGAAAAAGCTCCTGGGGGTTCTTTGGGCATGTTTACCCCTCCGCTACAATAAGAAGGGTGAAAGATTTATGATGAAATTAGAAAATTCTTGGAAATCAATAGGCCTAACTAAAAAAAAACCAAATTCCTTCACTTCAATAAACAATAGTAGCTGGGTTACAAGTCATCATTTTCCTCCTTAAGCAATATCAAAGGGAGTTGCATGTTAAAATACAAGACGTTTTGAGCTTGTGAAGTTGATCAACATCTGCACTGATATTATATGGTAATGTTCCTCAACCACTGAGCTTTTTGTCTCTGCACAAACACTGAATATGCATTTGATTCAGTGGATTTTCAGCTCTCAGCATTTTGTTTGTGCTTTGATGAAAAATGAATTTTAATTCCTCGATCTCCTATGCAGAAAAATTTAAAAATAAAGGGAACAAGAGGCAGGGTTGGGTTTCTCTAAATGAAAGCGTCAGCAGATCTGTACTATCTGTACTATCTGTACTGTACAATGTCAACCACATGGTGCTGTGAATATGTTCACTCTCATTATAACTTTTTTTTTTTTGGTTCAAGGGCAACGGAAATATGTTGCATGCCTGATTTAGATCTATTTGAATGGATACATCAGCAACTTGATATCCAAAAAGGAAAATGAATGAATTTCTGAGCATAAACCATCAATTAGAGGGTATTTGAAGGCTTCTGCTGCTTTTGATTTCTGTGTGAACGTCAAACTTGAGGATTGTTTAAATGAGGTGGTTTCCTCTGCATTCACACTTTTATGTAATATGTATGAACAAAAAGGATAAATCTGTCTAACTGTAATTTGAATATCACTGATGTAAAACACCTGTTGTATATTTTGCATATTAAATTGTAGTATAATTTATGTAACACATTTTTTAACACAATACCATATATAAATAAAAAATATTTATAAAGCAAGCAAGCATTGAAGTTGTATATAAATAAGCAAATTGCACTTGTTTATATCCCAGTTGAAGAAGAAATATGTTCTGTGTTCTTACTGCTTAACCTCCTTCAAATGCAACATATTGACAGAAGATAAGCTTTATAAGGAAGCAGAATTATGATTAGCTTATGGGTTTCTGTGTTGTGTGAGTTTGACTTAAAGTGATCCATCCATCCATTTTCTTAAACCGCTTAAAGTGATAATATGCAGTTTTGCTTGTTTTGGGCTCCCTCTGGTGTCTGTTTTAAATCACTGCATTACACAAGTTAGCAGATTGTTTCAGCTTCTAAACGCCAATATCTACTTGTTGAAATGTCTACTCAGCCTTCATAGCTTTCTAGAGGAGCGGTTATTTACTCTTTCAAAGAAATCAGCTGTGTTCAAGCAGGGAGAGATTGAAAAAAAGCAGGAATCATGAGCTAAAAACACTCCAGCGCTAGCATAACAGCTAACCACTTTGGGTTAGCCTAACCCTCATGAGACATATGACTTCCTGGGTACCGTGACGGCGACGGAGATTTTGCAATCGTGGTATTCCGGATCTAATCACCAGATGGGGCTGAGTGACTTTTCATTAACTCTGTAAAGGGTCATATTAGCACAGACTGGCTCAAGGAAAAGATTTAAAAATATGAAAAAGTTGCATATTATCACAGTAATCCTCCACAGAGGGCCACGGGGAAGCCGGTGCCTATCTCCAGCGGTCAAGGGGCGAGAGGTGGGGGACACCCTGGACAGGTTGCCAGTCCATCGCAGGGCCACACAGAGATGAATGAGACAAACAATCAGCCACACACCCACTCACTCCTATAAGGACAATTTACCAGCCCAATTAGCCTGACAGCCATGTTTTCAAACTGTGGGAGGAAGCCGGGGTACCCGGAGACAACCCACACACGCACGGGGAGAACATGCAAACTCCACGCAGAGAGGCTGCAGAGCCGGGACGCGAACCCACTACCTCCTTGCTGTGAGGCAACAGTGCTAACCAACTGCGCCACCATGCAGCCGACTTAAAGTGATGTTTAACTAAACTATAAATCACACTGTTGTTAGCTATCTAATACTGTGGAGGGTAAAGTATTCTACCGTTCAATAATGTTTCAGATATTACATTTTATCCATTCATTTGTGGATTAAAAAAAATTCAGTTAGGTTTGTCTTCTAAGTGATTTTGTTCACAAAAAAACTCAAATGAATTTAATGTACTTAGAAATAATTTTTTATTTGTCCACTCACAAGGAAAACATTCATTTTGACTCTGAAACAAATGAATAATAGGATTATTTTTTAAATAATTTTATAAGAATATTGTTGTAAGGCCCCATCATGCAGGACTAAAGACCATGACATACTCAGTGAGAACTGATTCATCTGTTCTCTCTCTCCCAGGTCAGTTAGATTTTGTTCTTATTTTTATTTGCGCCATTTGATATTTCTTGCAGCGTTTTCTTGACACAGCAGAACTTTTTCTTGTGTGATGTTTGCCAACTATCGTGCGATTGGTCACAAATTTGGAGCAGGGGTGTTGCAGAAGAGTGGGCGGGCACAACCAGGAATTCCCATGAGTACAGCACTTGAATTTCCTTTGAAGTATAAAATGTTCTGGCCAGAGCCAAAACTTTGATCTTGTTCTTGCCATCTCAAGTAAACAAACTAATATCTGGGTTCTTGTGGGCTAACAGCCGTAAACATGAAGACTAAAATGTGCTAAATCAACAGCCTATTACGTAAACGGTGTGAGAGATGGCTGCAGGACCACAGCAGACAGAGATCTGAAGAGTAGCAGGAAAAGCAAAGGAGGTGGATTAGCAGTGCTTTTTAACAACAGATGATTTAACACAAGACATCCTACTGTGAAATATTGTCTCTACAGGTCAGATATTGAACTGCTAGATTATTACAACAAGAGTGTGACTTCAGTCAGAAGCTTCTATTGATCTGCTGCAACACAAACTAGAACAGCCTAACAAGGAAAAAACTTTAACATCATCTGTCTAATCTATCAAATGTCCCTCTGGGATTGAAAAGTACTTTGATTGATTGATTGATGTATATATCAACACTCACAAATACTCCTGAAAACAGCTTCTAAACAGCTGCTTACTTTAAGAATCAGAGGTTTTTTATTCCACTATGACAGTTTTATGTTTTAAAACATGTATCATGAGGCTGCGTTGTCCTTTTCCTAACAGGTCATAGAGACTCAGCTTGAGACTGACTTGTCCAAGTAAACATTTTATCAGCATGTTAGCTGTGTGAGAATAAATGGAAGACAACTCCTCGGCAGAAGGCAGAGTATAGTGGCCCTTATGTGATAGTACTTACAGAATGGAACCATTCAGAGAGAAAACTGGGATGCAGAGCTAATGCTGACACACACATGCACACACACTTACACACACACAAGCATGTTGAGGGATTAAACTGGGTTCTGTGAGCAGGGGGCTTTTTATCCAATGAGGTCACACACCGCATGTGTACTGGAGAAAGTAGGAACAGAGGTTATTTTCACAATTAGGTTTAGTGCTAGCAGGAGCTGTTTTGTTTACCGTATATTTACCAACTGTGGAAAATACAAAGTGACAAGATATGTTGCAAATAAGTGTCTTTATTATTTTTCATTATCAGTTTATACACTTGTTACTGTTATAAAAAAACTCTAACATTCTTGCTGTGCACTCAGAGAAGTAAATCATGTGTTTATTCTTTTTTTATAACGTTACTACAAATTGCATTTTGTTTCATGTAAAAAATAATAAAATGACTCCCATGACTGAGCCACATCTAGATTTGTGCTAAAAATTAAAAGTTGACTTTTTCTAGCTCAATATTTATGTTTACTTTGTTACAAATGAGCTCTCTTTACAGTAGGAATTATATTTATGAGCTGCTTGCTTGTAGAAAAGCATTTAGGTTAATGAGGCCACATCAGAACTCTTTCAACTCAAGCTGCTTCCATACATAAACATCAAAGAACGTCAAGAGAAGTAAGTGGGTCGATCACACAAACCAGAATTTTTTCCACGTGAAAATCTGTTTCAAAAATCTGCAGCATGCTCAAGTGGTACCTGGGTGGAGGATACAGGATGTGATGCAATATGTTTCATAGTGTTTTGTTTATGTTAACATTTTGAGGATGGAGCACGGCATCCAGGTTGTCCTTGATGATGTTTCTGTGTTGATGCCCATGCAGTAACTAACAGACAGGCAAGCAGAGCAGAGTTTGAGACGGCAATCCTCATGAGCACGCACAATCACTCACCGTGAATTCTTCCGAGAATAAGTTGCTCCATTTGCACATGAGCTCATTCTGACACTTTCTAGAGTTAATGCTACAGAGCCGACTGAGTAAACTGCAAAAATGCACGTTTATCTGCAACTGACATGCATTTCATTTGGATAAAAAAAACATAAACATATTTCTAAAATGTAAAGTCAGCTGTGTGTGCCAAAATAGCTTAGGTGTGCAAACATTCTGCTTCTGTGATGACACAGTTTGTTGGTAAAGGCAAAGAAAGGAAGTTGTCATTTGTTCCGTATGAGGCTGAGAGCATTTTCAAAAGCTGTGTTTGACTTGGTAATTCTGTGATACTGAATAATGGAGCAGTGGGATGTTGAGACAAGGAGGTGGAACTCTGCTGGACTCTGATCCAGGGGAACCACAGGCAGCATGGATACACTGGCTGAATGAAAAGAACAAACACGCACCAGCTGACAAAGTCTTAACACATGAGCAGGGATTTGCAGCAACATTAGCTGAGTATGTGTGTGTATATATATATATATAGGTAAATTCATATTTCACTCTGTAACAGACAAGGAAAAATGTTTTGGTTTAAAGGCACACAACGCAATTTTGGCTTGGTTTTTGCACCCCCTAGGGTCCATTCTAAGTCACTCTCGTAAAATCGTTAGCATTGTCTTTGCTCAGAAACACCTAAATCTACCTGGTGAAATGTCTCCTCAGCCTTTATTGCTTTCTACTGGAGCGGTTCATCACTCATTCAAAGAAATCAGCTGTGTTCAACCACGGAGAGATTATAAAAAGCAGGAATCATGAGCTAAAAACACTCCAGCGCTAGCATAACAGCTAGCCACACTGGGTTATCCTAACCCTGACAAGATACGTGACTTTGTGAGACTTCAGGGCACCAGACCAGAGACTCAGAAGTTACAAACGTGGTATTCTGGACACAAGCAGCAGATGGGGCTGAGTGACTTTTCATTAACCCTGTAAAGAGTCATATTAGCACATACTGACTCAAGGAAAAGATTTAAAAATATGAAAAAGTTACACAGTGTTCCTTTAAAAACATGTAGATTTGTCAAATTAAAGTGAGGAGAAGCTTTGATTTAAAACACAGCATGAATTATTGTGAGGTTTCCATGATGAAAGGTATCTTGCAAATCCTGCTTGTCCAACTTAAAAAAATAATTATGAAACCAGAGTTTCTGCAAAAGGGAAAAAATTTAAAAACCCTGGAAATTAAAAACAGCTTTTTGGCTAGTTCAGTCGTTAGGGAGGAAAAGCATTTCCCCCCTGATTTATTTAAACACTATGGGTTTATAGTCTGTCAAACAAATTGAAGGGCACAGTTGGGAAAAGCTAAGTGAAAGTGTTTAACAAATTATGGGCAGAGATAGTTTTAGTTGCTTCTTTTTATCCATCATTTTAGTCCATAGCCACGTCTCTGTCAAAGTATATTCAAGCTTCATATTTCCTGCGCTGTGAAAGACATCTCCTTGTTTCTTCTTTTCTATCCTTCCCCATCAACCCACTGGGATCGTTGGATCGGCTGCTGTGGAAGCACTCGTCCCAGACTGCTTTCTGGGACAAACTTCAAGAAGCAGAAAAAAAAGATGATGTAGGGGGAAAATATGGTAGGGGGAGAGAAAAAGAGAGATGCTCCTCTGGCACTACGGAGCCTCTTCAATTATTCAAATGGCCGCTGTCCCTCTTCACTTGTTCTCTCTGCTTGGTTTGAATATTAAAATGGCCGCCCCCCCAAAAAAGACAGATATCCAGAAAATGAAGCTCAATGCAGAGGGCAAAGGCTGAGTATGCTTGACTTTTCACATTTCTGCCAGAGCGCTTGATGAGCAGGAGACTGTCTTTGCAACTGACTGCGTGACTTTGAAGAGGAAAATATTCCTGTCACGTATGGCCTAAATTCCATTAAAGATGGGCTGATGGACTGCATTATTAGCATGAAGTAGAGCACGCTACCTGTGTCCCAAAAGACAGGAAGAGTCCGCTTAAGAGCGCACTTTGAAGTACTAACTCTTTTTTTGTCCTTTGTTGGAGGACTTGATCTGGTCACAGCAGTCTGATATTTCTTGACATTATCTTGAACTTTTTAGATAATTAAAGATCAGGATTCTCCCCACATGCGTCAAGGATTTGATCAAGACTGTTTTAATAAAGTTGCTCAGATTTAATCAAGTTTGCAGCCGAGCTTGTTTGGACTGTTAAAATGATTTTGAGGGAATCAAAAGGAAAAGGGAACATAGATCTATGCACCTCTCTCTGGTCTGACAGAACAATAACACGAATCCTGTTCTACAAGTGCAGCGCAAGGTGGGGGTTTGGTGACCAGGGGGAGGTGGAGGGGCATCGAGGGACCCCACCCCCCACAAAAAACAAAAACAGACACGCACACACAAATCAGACCATGGTTGCTCATGGTGCAGAAGACCTTATAGGACTGTTTCCCCACTTAACTACTCAAAAATTGTTCAGGGAATTGTTAAGGAATTGGATTGACGAGCAGAATTGACATTGGCATTGATATTGATAAAAGCATATCAATTCCCACCCCTAGAAATAAGACACTATAGCAGCAGAAATGTCTGACCTCAGATAGAGATGGAAGGTATTTCTACAGGCTCAGAGTCTTTTAGGTTCACAAACCAAGAAGTCTGTCTGTTCACAGTATCAGAGGGAAGTAGAGCCTGATCAGATCAGAATATGATCAAACACAGAATCTGTTTGACTTACTTCCATGGGGGGCGTGGTGAGGTGTCAGGTGGGGCGCATGAGACAGGAGGACTTCTTGTCTGCATTCATATTTAGGCGTGTTTTGGTTCTGTGGCAGGTTTTCATGAACTTTTGTGCTGGAAAACGCTGACAATCTGACAACTTTGCCTGGTGTACAGAGCAGAAGAAAAGATGGAGACGTTTGTCATGTTAGTCAGCAGAAAATATGTATGTCTATAACATTATTCCTGACTGTTTTAGAGAGCTCATTGGGTCCAATGTGCTCACTCATTGGTTTTAGTGCAGATACTGGTCAACTACTTATATTGTGAATAGGTTGATTTAAGTGAATCAAATATATGAGTATTATAACTTGGACTTTTTGAAAATGGAGCTTAGATTTTTTATGTATATATTTCCCACGTCAGCAATTCTGATTTTTAATTTTAGCCAACACTATAAAAGGAAAGGAAAAAAGTGGTTAATACTTATGTAAGAGGCCCTTAAATGGTAATGTCAGATGGTGGTCTGTGGTGTTCAGCCTCAGCCCAATATTGTCTTTTTTCTCTATACTGAGCTGTGATTCAGAATATTTCCCCTGCTGCACCACTGAGTGTATCACGGGGAACAAACATTGACTGGAATCGACCGAAACAAACAGCACCACAGTGAAAACAGGAGGCAGAAGGAAAGCTTCCTTAAAACGAATTCTCAGCCGTGTTAATCCACCAAAACAAAGTTCTCAATGTGTTCTACAACTTTCTGATTTAGAAAATTTAAAAGTAGGTTTTAATCTATTGTTTGAGGGGGAAATGTCTTCACTGGTGTTTGTAAGGCTGAGTAGTGTATTGAGATCCTAGCATACCAAAGAAGACCCCATAAGCCAAAAGCCAGAATCTCAATGGGACGTTGGACAACATTTATGAGGGAGTTTCTAAATTATCTTAAAACTTTTGTGGGATATATAACCGTGATTTAAAATGTGAACCTGTCCATTGCGCGCACTTGGAACCGTTTTCAAAGTGCAAGAAATGTGCAATAACTGTGGAAGGAGTTGGCAACCAAATTGCCTATAAATTGAGGATAAACTACAAAATAATTGAGAAATACAGTAATCAAGACAGGATGGAAAACTGCAACCAGAATAATTACAGAACAATCACTTGCATTTCAGTTGAAATTACATTATTTGTCCTGCATCTACTGGCTAAGACTTTCATCTAAAAAGGTCATACGTTTAATGATAACCTTTTATCTCCAGCACTAGTTGGAGATTGCATCCAAAAGAATTTCACTGTCACTCAGTGAGATGCTGGCTTAAATATGTGAAAAAATGAAAAATAGATCAAGTTTTGAAAAGTTTTAGAAGTGAGTGAAAAACATAGGATGTTCTTCTGTACGGTTTTCTTTTAAATAAGTGGATTTTCTATTAGTGACTTGGAGTAGAGCCGCTGCTCCTTCATATCGAGAGGAGCCAGTTGAGGTGGTTGACCCAGGACACGTTGGAGGAAACACATCTTTAATCAGGCCCGGGATTGCCTTATAGGATCCTGCTGGAAGAGCTGGTGGAGGTGTCCGGGGAGAGGACGGTCTGGGATTCGGGATGCTGCCCCCATGACCTGGACCCAAGTGGAAGGAGGCGAGGAGAGGCGTGTTTTATGTATTTTTTAGGCCTAAAATTAATATTTTAATGATGTGTCACATGTAAAAAACCTAAATCTACAAAGCTCTGTGTCAAAGAAATAAACCTATGCAAAGAAACAAACAGCTAATTTTCTAAATAAATAAACAAACAGATCATGTCCCATGAGTTTAATGATCTTATATTCCTTCTGTCAGTCCATCCATCTATTTTCTACTGATTATCCAGGACTGGGTCACTGGGGCAACATTCTGAGCAGAGATCTTGACCGCCATCCTCCCAGCTGCTTTGACCCAACTCCACTGCTCTGACTCCGAGGTGCTTCAAAGCCAGCAGAGAGAACTGTCTCTCCAGTGACTCCTGGATCCTCCCCGAGGCCTCCTCTCAGTGGGACCGTAGACTTCCCCAGGGAGACATCTGGAAGGCATCCAAACCAGATGGCCAAACAACCTCTGCTGCCTTCTTTCAATATGTGGTGGAGCAGCGACTACTCTGAGTCTCTCCTGGACGGTTGTGCCGTTCTCTTTATCTTTAGAATGAGCTGAGCCATTTATCACAGGGAACTCAAATCAGCAGTCTTATTCTTTCAATCCTGCCTGATAAGAGGTGCTTTAAATGTAGATCATCTGGTAAATAAACAGCTTCCAGGACAGAGTGGTGCAGCTTTAGCATCTCTGCTTGTCAGTCTCTTCCTTCTATCTGTCCCGACCCGTGTCTCCAAGATGCTTAAACTCTTTCACTTAGAGCAGCAAGTCACTCTCAATCTGCAGTGAGGGATCTGCTCTATTCTGGCTGAGGAGCCCTGCCTCACACTTAGAGCTGCTGTAAATTGACATTTTATTGCAAAATTATGTATTTATTTATCTGTAACAAAGTCAAGGTGGAAAACTTAAATGTGTGGTGATAAAGATGATTTAGGCAGGGCAATGAAATTATTTTGCCCTTCTTTCAAATTTTTTATTTTAAATTATTAGTTTTTCTTTTAGGAAGAGAGTTACAGTAAGCAGGGAGCAATCTGCAGGAAAAGCCTGTACAGCTGGCTGCTTGCTATTGGTCAGCTGCCAAATGACTGCATTAACCAATTCATTAAGTGACTGCCTTTAATGCAACATGACTGAGTAATGGTTAGAAATAGAGGCTATATAAAACTAAAGGTATGAAACAGATCTATTGGAGTTTAGCTGGCTGAGATCAGACTAAATGCTGCAGTAAGTCACTTCAGGGTTCAAAGGTTTGCTCATGGACCAACACTTGTTAGCATGCTGACCTCAATAAATAAACCACTTTTTATTAACTTGGTTACTCCCATTTGGTAGAGCACAGCCTAAAGTTATTATAAAATTATAAATTATATTTAGAAAGCATTATCCGTCACTTTTACCATGAATCTGTAAAGATGGTGCATTGGTGGAATGGCTACCTATTGTTATAAACAACCAGGTTTTCTAACAATATGAAATACAGCATCAGTTGGTGTTAAGAAATGGGAGAAATAATCGATTACAAAACGATTTTAGGAGTTTGTAAGCCACAGTACATTTTACTAAAGTGTGTGTTAAAATCAATCTGCAAATTATGCTCCTTTATGTGTGCAGCAATTTATTTTGTCATTGCTTTTAGCTTGAAAGGTCCAGCTAGTTCATTTTTTAGAATAGAATAGAATAGAATAGAATAGAATAGAATAGAATAGAATAGAATAGAATAGAATAGAATAGAATAGAATAGAATAGAATAGCCCTTTATTGTCCCTCAGTGGGGAAATTCAGGTGCACCAGCAGCAAAGTGAAGCAAGTCAAGAAAAACAGATTCACACAAGACTATAAAATGTGTAGAAAAAAGCATAAAATTAATGAGACAAAACATATTCTGTTAGAATATGAAGACTAGTAAAATAATTTACAATCATCAAACATATTCAGTTACAGTCACAGAAATATCAGACTGAATAGGATTATTGTTATGAGGAATGGGCAAATATATTTGTGCATAAAAAATTGTGCAAATACAGCAGAGATGTAAACATGTATGCCGTTTATTGGGAGCAGTGATGGTTCTACAGTCTAACAGCTGCTGGGAGGAAGGATCTACGATAACACTCTTTCCTGCGTCTAGGATTCAGCAGCCTGTCACTGAAGGAGCTCTGGGAGGTGTTGTCTAACACAGATGTTATTTTAGCCAGAGTTCTTCTGTCTCCCACTGCTGCACTGTCTCAAGGGGCATCCTAAGACAAAGCTGGCCTTCCTGGTCATTCACATTGGTAGAATTAGTTGTTTTTATGAACTTGTACAATAATTAGACAAAATATTAAAGGAAATGAATGGGATGTTGTGATGGAACCAGTTTCATTTACAACATAAACTCCATTCAGTATGATACTAGATCTCTGCTCATGTGCTTTCCCTTTAGTTTTTCTCTTGGTCTGTTGTTTTCTTAGAATTTTTTTCTTTTTCTTTCATTAATTTGGTTATTTAGTTTGAAATGCATTGTGTTTGTTGGCATTCAGTGATCAAAGTAAGCAGCGTAGGAGGATGACCCTTAATGTACCATTCTTCCTCTCATTATAACAGTTCCACATAATTAACATGGCATTTATGTGAATGCATTTTTTACACTAAAGCCTCTTTGTGGATTAAAGAAGGAAATAAATAACTCCCCCAGCAAAATATGACTGTGAAGTCTGTCAATATTTAGACTCATAAAGGAATGAAGGCTGAGTTTCAGATGCTCCTGGGGTTTTAAACCACTTGTTGTTTTATATGAAGTCAAACAATTCAGAAATAGGTTTTGAGTATTGTTCTGCTTTATTAATGCAATCACATTTATTGTCTATCTCTATGGTTTGAGAAGGCCCCAGATATGACTGTGTGTATTTCATATTACACAGTTATTGACATGCAATATATGTTATTATTGTCATGGTTATTCACAAACAAAAGATGGGAGAAACAAATAAGAGACGAAAGTCTCAAACCAGTCATGTTGGTTGTAGATTCTGACCTCTTCCTTGAGCATGAAAACCCAGAACCCAACCCTTCTGAGCCAAAACCAAAAGCACAGGTATTAACTGCAAAACATCAGATGGTGTAAAGCTGGCGTTAGTAGCGGAAGCAGCCCCAGAGGAGGTCTTATCAACCGATCAGCTCTGAGAGAAGAGGCTATGTAAATGAACAGGCATTCATTTAGAAACTGACACCGGGGCAAGTCATAATTTATAGGCATAAACAGTCTGCATATAGCTCTTCCAGTGCACCCAGGGGTCAAGTCACATAGGGTATTCCTAATATTCCTGTCAAAATGTAATGCAAAGTTGACAGTGATGTAGAAGTTCATGAAACAACATTTGCATAAACCATCATGAGATTTACAAGATTACAGATGTTTTGAGATAGTAGTAATCTGATTTATCATTGGGTTCATTCACTTTTTTTTTTTTTTAGCTTTTTATAAAATTCAAAACAGTCCTAACTTATTCACAGTGTAATTCTGTGATTATTTACCACCATAAATAACAATAAAACCCTGTAATATAGAGTTGATGCAGGTGTAAAAGTTTTGAAGATTTGAGCAGTTTTCCACATACACATTGCTCTTGTCTGTGTTCAGACTAGCTGTTAGCTCACTGTTCCTTTTGATCATAAACTCTATTTCTACAAACGAAGGCTGTTCACGAAGCTATCTTTAGCTGGTAGGAGAGTTAGGATTCATAACCTATACGCTTAAAATATTAAGTATAAACAAAGTAAAGGGGAAAGCAAGATTAAGGAAAAGTATAGAAAAAACTACAACATAATAACCTCTCATGCATTATAGTTCACATTATTTTAGGAAAAGAGAAACAATGGAAGGTTCTGTCACATCTCTGCCATTTCAATATGGATATGCTGGCACTCGGTCAAATATAATCCATTTCTACATTATTATTGAACACTGCTTTCCAACAGACCGTGTTTCTCCAGAATACATTATTTTGATTAATTTCACCAGGTCCCAGTTGAATTTGAATGACCTCCAAATGAGTGTACAAAGTCTTGGTCATGTGACTTCCTGTATGGTGCCCAGATTTCTATAAAGCATGTTAATGAGGCCTATTAGCATAAACATGAAGACAGAAGGAAGCTTCTAAAAAAGGCCTGAGTGCTACATCTTCTATCAGAGAGCTTTTGACAGTTTTACCACGAACCTCATTCTCAGAAGGTCTACATGCATGAGGGTGATTAATGCAAATGCTTTAGGTGTTGCGCGGAAACTGCAGATAATGAAATGTAATATTTCCTTTGATAGAGTAGCACAATAAAGAAAACACAAGCTACTGAGCCACAGTGCTTCCTTGTATGTTCATTTCATGCAGGCTGTCATATCTGATCTGCAGAGCTTGGTCCTGAGTCCTATGCATAAAACATCTCTCTGCTTTCAAGAGTTAAAATTATTAGAATTAAAAAAAGAATGGTGAATGAATAATGTATTGAATGATTTGACAACCTTTCAGATTGAATATAATGTGATGGCTTGGATTTCTTTTTTTCTTTCCGAGTTCATATTATTTACAATTTTAACAAAGATTTTAATTAAAATTAAAAAAATAGTTCCTTTGCATGTTGATCAGAGTCTGTTGAGCCCACATGTGTTTTCACTTTAAAGGCTGAGCCTTCAAACGCAACACGATGTACTTGTTATTCACAATAGAGTGTGTGTTTCCTAAAGGACTTTAAAAAAATGACCTTCCTTTTGTAGCACTAACTTTAACAGTAATCTCTGAGTGTGTGTGCAGAGTTTTGAATTTCTCACCAAAAGTTGTTTTAAACACCACATACACCCATCGGCCACTTTTAGAACTTTAGTTGGACACATTATGCCTCCAGACCTGACTTAATTCTTCATATCATGTCCAGGATCCAGGATGTTAATCTCTCGTTTCGCCACATCCCAAAAGTTCTGGACTGGATTGAGATCTTGTGACTGAGGATGCTGTTGGAGTCCAGTGAGCTCATCGTCATGTTCAAGAAACCAGTCTGAGATGACCTGATTTTGTGACATTATCCTGCTGGAAGAAGCATCAGAAGATGGTTCACTGTGGTCATAAAGGGATGTAATTGGTCAACAACAATACCCAGGAAGGCTGTGGAGGTTAAATGCTCAGTTGGACTTAATTGGTCTAAAGTGGGGAAAGAAAATCTCCCTCATACCATTAAATATCTGATGATCCAGCAGAAATTGAAACTCATCAGACCAGAAAATGTTGTTCCAGTCCAGCTCTGGTGATCCTGTGTAAACTGTGGCCTCGGTTTCCTATTCTTATTGACATAAGTGACACCTGGTGAGGTCTTCTGCTGCTGTGGTCCACCTACTTTAAGGTTCAACGTGCTGAGGTTCATGGTGTTCTGCAGACCTTGGTTGGAGCAAATGGTTAATTAAGCTACTGCTGCCTTTCTGTCACCTATAGAACCAGTCTGCCCATTTTTCTATGACCTCTGAGACCAAAAAGACATTTTCATTCACACACCTGCTGCTCACTCTATATTTTCTCTCTTTTAAGCCATCCTGTAGAAACCCAGTATGTTGTGGATTAAAACAGATCTTTAAAATTCTCAAACCAGCCTGTGTGACACCAACAACCTTAAATCTCCATATTCCTCTTTCTGATGCTCAGTTCAGCAAGTTGTCTTCATCACATCTGTAGATGCATTGAGCTGCTGCCATGTGATTAGCTGATTAGCTGTTTGTATTAACAAGCAATTAAACAGGTATATCTGATAAAGTGATATCATTTTTAGATAATTGGCATACCTTAATTAAATGGAACTCTTCATCTCAACAAAATGATTTCCTGATCTTAGAAGTGGATCGAGACATCAGCAGGATGGTTTAATCCTGACATTGTTCATTCTGAATACCAGTAATCTTACTGACCCTTTCACCAACTAATTTAAGTGATTGAGTTTTTGTGTCTTACAGGCTATGAGGAATGTAATGTAATGTACCAAACTCAGCTCATCACAGACACTCGTTTCTCTCTGGTTTTTTTGGGGTTTTTTTAAC
The DNA here is from genome assembly GCA_006937965.1 of Callopanchax toddi. Taxonomy (NCBI): domain Eukaryota; kingdom Metazoa; phylum Chordata; class Actinopteri; order Cyprinodontiformes; family Nothobranchiidae; genus Callopanchax; species Callopanchax toddi. The sequence goes on along the minus strand of SSNR01000007.1, from coordinate 5,866,238 downwards.
TGTCGACTGATAGGTCAGGTTTGTGGAATGACTAAAGATCACCTGGAGGCTCCTTCAGGAATCAATATAACCTCATGGTCGACGTTATCTCCTAAGGAGGGGAGTTAGGATTGATCGTTGTTAGGCACTTTACAGGATAGAAAGAGGATGAGGATGGATCATAAAACGCCCACGCAACACCTACCCATCCCTCTCAGCTGCAACAAAGTGCAGCCAATCGATGAGCGCGGGACCAGCAAAAAACAATTAAATAAACCACAGAGAAGCGATAAATATCTCAATAAATATTGGGGCCAAAAATGATCAAAAAATGTGTCTTTCAGGCTAAACTTTGTGTGCACTTCAAGATCAGACATTTTAAAAGCAGAATGAACTCAACTAGAAAGTAAAACTATACATGACATATTTCCTTTCATTTCAATTCAAAGAGGTAAAAAAATACAATAAAACAGAAATAGAATTTTGGCTGGATGTAATCAGTCAGTATATTACAACACACTAACAAATTTTCAGCACATAAAACGATTGTTCACGACTGAGGGAGAGCACATCGTATTTTACATTTTTTATTACATTTAGTCATGCTTCAGTTATTATTATGTCCCTGCTTTGGTTCACATTGGTAAATAAGACTTTTTTTTAACTAGACACAGTCTGCTTGCTTTGCTAAAATACCTGAGGAATTAGCCGAGAGTCAACATTACATAACGGCACCACCTGACATACTTTATTCACATCACAGCGGATTACTCCTGCAGCTCACATGTGCTGCTCTGACGGTGTCGATGCACACTCAGTCCCACTCAGTGAGGTTTCTATTCTGAGCCCGGTGCGGAAATGTTATCATGATTTGTTTTCACTTAACTTTACCAGCGTATCATAAATCTGTTCACTAATTATTCCCCACAGCAGCGGTACCTTCCACAAAACAGTGAGGTCTTAATTACTTTTAATACCATAAGATTTATTATGCAGAGAAATATCTTTTAATTTGAAAATAGAATCATGTGAAATGTCAGAGTAAAGACTGACTTTTAAAAAAAGCCTCTGCTTGGACACAGAGTAGTGTGTTTGGTGGGTTTTGTGAATATTCCTGCGTCCTTTTACTACCTGCTGTTGATGACACAGCGCAATAGTATTTTATTTGCCTGTGAATAAATAAACCAGCAGATGTGACAGCATTTTTATCATCTTAGAAGCTGTTAATGCTTCCCAACCACCTGAGTGGAAAACACAGAGACAGCATACTGGTGAGGCAGATTTGATGACTCATATGTTCTCGATCTGACCACCGAGAATAGAAAGACAGCTTAAAAAAAAAGGATTTTCACACAAAGTGGTGTAAATGTGTTACACATATGTTATTAATACCAATCACACTTTGTAATAATTCTATTTTTCCATGTCATCTCTCATTTTCCTCCAGAAAGAATGAGACTAACACAAAGTTGTCCCTCGTGGATTGTTTTGCAGGTCCAGAAATGAAGCATTTGCTACTTAACCCAACAATTCCAGAAAAGCCATTTAGACTAAATAAGCCTATTGGGGGACAGTTCTTCACCCTTGCAGAGTTGCTGAGGGTGTCATGAGAGTTTCATTGTCTAGCTAGCTCATGTTTTGTGGACTTGAAGAAGAATTATGACCATGTTTTCCAAAACATTCAGTAGGTGATGCTGTAGGAGTATGGGGCATCGGGGCCACTTCTATCCAGAGAGCATGAGAACCTCAGGGCTTCAGCTTTTGGTGGATGATGTGGTTCAGTTTATGTTTTCAAACACATTTAATGATCACTTCAGCGTGCACTGGGCAGTTTGTCTCTAAGGAGGCTGGGATGAGCGTCAGTTCATCCAAATATGAGGCTGTGGTTCACTACTAGGGAAAAATTGGAATGCTGCCTCCTGATTTAGAGGGAGTCTCTGTGTCAAAAAGAGCATATTATGGTATGTATTTCAGTGTGTTGCTCATGAATGATGGTGCTATAAATCCAGATGGTTCTAGAACCTGACTATGATGCCTCCTCACCTTCCTTTGGAGTTTTTTCTTGTGTCCTATTGGAAGAAGATTCCTATTCTGAGGTCTCTGCACTGGTTACCTGTTAAATATAGAGTTCATTTTAAAATCCTGACTAACTTTCAGGGCCCTACATGGTCAAGCTCCTCTTTATGTTACTGAACTGATAAAGCCGTACGCTCCAACCCGAGCTCTCAGGTCCACAGACCAGAATCTCCTAACAGTTCCAAGGACCAGATTTAAAAGTCGAGGTGATCGCTCCTTCCAGTCTGTTGCACCTCGACTTTGGAATGAACTTCCTTTAGTTTTACGCTGTATAGACAGTCTGGACTCCTTTAAAAAGCAGCTGAAGACCCAATTATTTAAAACTGTTTTTAAATAACTCTTTTATGTTCTCTATTTGTAATGATGTTGTTTGTTTTATTGTTTTATTTGTTGTTTTTGATCGTGTTTGATTCTGTTTTTTGTGAAGCACTTTGTGATTTTTGTCTGTGGAAGGTGCTATATAAATCAACTTTACTTACTTACTTACTCTTTGGCTTGGGAATGCCTTGGGGTCCCCATGAGGAGCTAGAAGGTCTGCGCCTGGATGGATGGATGTATGTATGGATGGATGTATGTATGTATGTATGGATGGATGGATGGATGGATGGATGGATGGATGGATGGATGGATGGATGGATGGATGGATGGATGGTTTAAAACCCATCATTCCTTAGGGAACATCATAGCCACTGTTGCTTTTGATTATTTTTAAAATAATTTTTGAGAATGTTAAGAAATGATGGAGCTATAGCCATTTTGGTCAAATCAAAAAGTAAAACTGAACTTCTTTGATTTCATGAAAACTGAAAATTCCTGTTTCAATTTTGGACTTTTTACATTGGTTTACTGAGCGGAAAAGTAGACATAAAGAGAAGGATGGAGACAATGGTGAAGATGGATCAGATGATTGGGATGAAGAGAGGTGAGTGAGGAAAACATAGAAGTTCAGCTACAGTTTTTTTCTACAGGAATTTTCTGTCCCTGATGACTGAGAACCTTCACCAGCACATTATAGTCACTCAGTGTTACTAATGACTCTCAGCTCTGACCATCACATCTTGTCTCTATATCTGTAAACTTGGCGGAGTTATAACTATTTTTGTGTTTACTCAGGTTCATTAGCCATTTTTAATTTGGGTTGATTCCATAAGGTAATCCGTTGTAGATGTGACTCAGATGATCGATTTCTGAGATTTTCATTAAAATTCATCTAGTTGTTGTGATGAGGTATTTTGCAAACAGAAAAACAGGGTTGGCTCCAAAAACTTGCAAAAATGCAGAGACATTCTGCAATGTGATAGGGATTAATCATAGCTTTTATCGCACCACTTAATAGAATAGAATAGAATAGAATAGAATAGTAAATCTAAATGACTTATACCTATTTTTTGCATATTTCTAAGGTCAGTTGGCTGTGACAATCATCTTGAAATAAGTAAACTTCAAAAGTCAGTTGTAGAAAACTATCCATTGATTCCAAAGGTTTCATTACAATCAGTCCAGTAGTTCATGTGAAAGCAATAAAACATCACCTTTGGCATGAGAGCATCTAATATTTCATAATACAGTTTTGAGCCCTTTTTCTGTGTAAATGTACTTGATAAACAGCTATTATCAGTAATTTTACTCTAAATAAAAGCTCTGTTTCCTGGTAGCATTCACTGAAGACATGTCTAGCTGGTATTTTCCACATCATTTTCCAGGCAGCACTTATCAGCTGCACAATGCACACAGTAAATGAACTTCACTCCAGTGCTTTCTAGTTACTTGCAGTTGCTTCATCTGTTACATAAAGTGGTATCTGTGATACCTGTCAGAATAAAAGAAGTTGTACAAACAGACTGAATGATGAGTTTTTGACAGGTGAGAAACTCTGAAAGAAGATTGAAACGCTCCTTTTCCTCAAAGAAAATCCAAACAAAGAATCTTTGTGTAATAATCAGTGAGGAGAGTATAAATGATCAAAACGACAAACATGTTCAAATGAAAGTAATGATTCATTAGTTTGCTCAGAAAGCAGATAAGCTGTTCTAGGTGGATACTCGTGTGTGTGTGTGTGTGTGTGTGTGTGTGTGTGTGTGTGTGTGTGTGTGTGTGTGTGTGTGTGTGTGTGTGTGTGTGTGTGTGTGTGTGTGTGTGTGTGTGTGTGTTATGGAGCATATGCAGTGTGTTGTGGGCGGATGCTGTCTGCAAGTCGTTAAATCTGGTACTCCTCATCTCTCCTGTCAGAATAATGTTTTTGTGCATGTATGGTTTCTGATAATAGGCCAAACCACCTTAAACTTTGTTTCAAAGAAAGTTTGACTGTTCTTTTTTGTTGTTTATTTTTTTTTGGGGGGGGAAATAGAAATAGAGTCAAATAAAAGGGACATGGCAATCTTTGTGTCACTTTATTTTCAGCATTTCTTTCTTAATTTATTACCCTGATGTCCGGAGGAGCATTTTAATATGCTAATGTGTGTTTTTCCTTCTTTAATGGAGCCGGCTCTTTGATATCGACTTGCGTTGAGAACCGGAGTGAAAATGGAGCACAGCGTGCCCTACATCTGTCTGCGTTTGTTCATAACGCTGGTCAGGTTAAGGACAAAACTGGGATCCACCAGTCAGGCAGTCACTGGTAATGCTGTAGGTGTAAATGGAGTCATGCTCCGCTGAAAGAGTAAGGCTTGTGTGTGTGCGCCCCTCATCCATCATATCTGAGGGTGCGTGCGCCCGGCTATGTGGGCAAGGAGAGACAGAGGATGCTCTCCAGCCGGGCCCAGGAGATGGGCTGAAGGGAGGATGACAGTTGACAGATGAGCTGCTGTCACGGTTTCCTACGAGCTCAGTAAGACCTGTCTTCTGGTCCACATCTAAATTATTACCTCAGCTTCAGCACCATTTGTAGTGTTCAGCCCAGTTGTGTATTAGCCGTTTGAAGCTGTAGACTTTCAGGCCTTGTTGGCTGTAAGACTCATTTTTATCAGTCAGGAAATTAGCTAACCAGCACTTTCTGTTTCCTAGAAGTTACAGGGAAAGTTCATTTAAAGATTCATGTGGAAATAATGAAATGATGTCAATGTAACATCTCAGATCCAAACATCCGTTTTATTTTTCTCCAAAACTCAAGCTCTGAGTAGAGGAGAATATGTCAGCATGTGAATGGTAAATGTGTGTCAAAATAAAACAATAATTTGCCAACTTGCAGCGCAATTTGCATTTTATTACATGAAGAGTTTGCATGTGAGACTAATTTTCATGCTCCTGGAACAGCTGGTCTCAAGCGATTGCTGCTATTATAAAATACTTGACACAAACAAGCCCTAATGATAAATCTGACTGCATACTCATTAATTCAAGACTTAAAAAAAACATGCATGACTCTGATCCTTTCCCTGCAGGCAGACTCTCTTGCTGTGAGCTTGGATTGGGAGGGCCTCATTCTACTAGGTCTGACTGCGGCCCCAGAAAGAATAACTGGCAAGGACGCTCACAGAATTGTGAACTACACACATGAATCTGCCAGACACCGTGGGCTTGTGCTGAGTGGGAGCTCCAGCATGCCAAGTTGGTGTGGAGGAAAGTAGGGCAAACAATGCATTCCAAAAGACAACAAAGTGGATGCATTCTTATGCACGGCAATTACACAAATATAAAGCATTAACAAGATTTGCATATATTTGCAAAACAAAAAGGCATTAAGAAGTCATTTTTACAACAAGTGGAGCCTCTTTTGCAGTTCCACGGCTCATCTTGGGTTTCAAAACTGACAAAGGTAAAAGCGTCAGTTATAATTTGAGGAACTGTACAAGTTCTTTTCCAGGTCATGTGAGAATACATTTTGTCCTCTATACTAAATCCTGCTCTGACTTACTGTCATCTGTGTTGTGAAAAGTTGGTTTCACATTTTTCATTAATTACCCAAACCAGATTCAAGAGAAGCTAATGAGAGCACAGCACTCATGTCCTCATCTCAGAGCACACATGTTTATTTTGTGTTGGACTATTTTTCCATTTATTTTTAAAATTCTGAACATTACTGTGGTCCAGAGTTCTGGTCTGTGATTGAAATCGTCCTGTTTTGGTTTGACAGCCAGAGGGCTCGCTCTCTGCTCCTTGTTCTCATCCTGCTTTCCAAATCCCAAACCAGGTTTTATAAAATGCCCTTTTTGGCCTTTTTCCAAGCAGGTCCATGTCCATTAAGGCTTCATTTCAAACTGTTGGTTCACAAAGACGCTTCAAGTTGTATCAGACTCCAACAAAAAGTAAATGGAAATGAAAATCCTCTCAAAAGTTTGCTGAACTTTCTTCACTATTGAAGTATTCTTTTTTTAGTCCATGAATATGAACACAACAGCAAGGTAGAATTTTTTAAGGTGACACAAAGAAGTGTTTACTCTTCAGAACTAGTTGAAACTTTTTTGATGGTTCCCTTTATTTCCACCTGTGTTTGGACTGCAACCTGATGTTCCAGAAATGCCTGAAATGAGCCCAACCTTTTCCGTAATACATTATGTGGTGCTGACTGCAGTGAAATTGCCACCGTTGTGTGAGTAACTGGTCCTCCTTTGCTCAAACCAAAGAAATTTGTACCAGTTCTGTGAAAGCAGGGCTTTCTGACAGACAGATATGTGAGTAGAACACGTATTCATCGCATGTTCCTGTCAATTGGGGACTGGTGCTCATTGCGTTGATTGAATCTCTGATTTCTCTGAACATAGATTAAAATGATGTGACTCATTTGTAATTTGTGATCTAGGCTGGCACACAGTGACCAGAATGGATATGATGACATTCCAGATTTGTCTAGAGATGAAAGCAGTTTCTCAAGAACCACGTTTTTTCCCTGGAAATGCAACCTGATTGTGTATTTCCTTGGCAAAGTCTCTTTCTGGACCTGGATTTTAACAACCACATAAAGTCAGTCAGCCTATACAGTATACCATCTTAAAGACATTGCTAGGATTAAAGGGTTCCTGTTGAAACAGGACACTGAGAGGTGAGGGCATGCTTTCATCTCCAGTAGTTTAGATTAAAGTCATAGTTTCTTTGCCCCAAAAGCTGCTGCCAGAGACCTGACCAACACCAGGAAAAAGGGAAATGCACTGACTCCATGTTTGTAAAAAGACAGAGTTTAAAACCTTATTGTAAGTCTCTGAATGGTGTTGGGACTAAATACATACTTAGGTAAAGCCCTGTAGACCCCACAATGCTGAAGCAAAATTGTGCCTATTCTAAGCATTAAAGGTACAATAGGAAATTTGGTCAACAACGTAGCTTAAAGTGTTTTTTTTTTTCATGCCTCTTAACAACGTTCTAACATAGTATAGCTATAAATATATTGTGGCGGTTAAAGAAAAAATAAAAGAACTCAATAAAGTGGTTCCCTCGCAGTTCTTTAAAACTAGCCAATCGTACGTTACAGACCGAAAGCAACTATTGGACAATCCGGCTGTCTGTCTCGCTGAAGCGCCTCACTTCCTCACTGCTTGGATCCTCCATTAATGTGTGCTGGAGCATTTAGCAGCAGAACATCCTGGAAGTGAGAGAAGGACGGAAACAGCCGGCTGTTAGCGCTTCAATTTTAGGAAAAAATACCAGAGTCCCAAAAAGAAAAACACATCTTCAGCTAGCAGAAAACAAAAAACATTTGGATGTAGAAAGAGGAAAAACCAGGGTGAACATTAGCATAGTGTTTCAACATTGGTGTTTTGCTCTCTATTGTTTCTGAGGCATTGCACGACCCCGTGTCCGGGGGAGGCGCGGCATAAGGATTATACCCACCAGGAGGGGTGAGAGCTCTGAGACGTGTTTGTGTAAAATAGCTAGCTACAGTATACCTAGCTTGTTTGAAAATTACACAGTGCAGCTTTAACTTGAACATCCCTTGGTTCTGATCATATTTGTGGTGTTCAAGGTCTCAAGGTGTCATCATGCTGAGGAGGGAGTTTAGCTGGGGGAGGCGGTGTCTAGATTTACCTTTCTGACCTGAACTTAGACAAGTAGCAGAAAATGGCTAGAGGTGTGTCTGCTGTTTGTGTTAATTTCAAATATTTCTGCTAGATCAGGCTGTTAGTTTTAGGAATTCAAATAATTAAATGAAGGTTAGTTTCATTCTATCTGAGTATGTGTTAAAAGTTGACTTTGTGTTCATCTATGCCACAGAACATGCATCTCAATGGAATAAACTACTTTGAAAGTTGTGTTAGGTGTCACAGCCAATATGCACAATTTGTGCCCATCACAGTGAAGAAGGTGATATTCCTTTTGTGCATTTTTCATACAAGAACGTGCTGTTCTTCCTGTCTTCTTTGCTGAATTTGTAATTCCCACTGTGAGACGAAATCTGAGCAGGCTAATTATTGTACTGGGTTTCATTTTCAGGATAAATACTTACACCTCGATATGAACATCGAATTACAAATTATCGTAGATGTGCAGTTGTTCGTCATCTGAGTTAGAGGCAAACACAGGCCGTGTCTTATTGTAAATCACTTAGAAAATGATTTACTCTGACAAGCTGTGGGCAGTGAAGTATGATAATGCACAGCTCTGAAGGAGGGGAGACTCACATTTGATAGCCTAAATTTGCCTCATGATGCTACACTGCAGAGAGAGAAGCTCTATGGCAACAGCAGAGATGAGTTCAATTTTAGCCTAGCTGTGAATGCTCAACAAGATATAATTGCAAAGGAACCAAAATGCATTTCCTCTGTTAATTTTATGACCTGATAATTAAAAAGGGCCTATTTGTTGTCTTTCTTCACAAGAAAGTTTTATAGTGTTTTCTAGTGTTTTGTGGGGTTTTTCTCTTAATTTTGGGGATAAGATCCAGTTTTAGAAAACAGTCAAATTGAACACACACACACTTGTTTTAATAGTTGTAATCTCCCAGTCATGCACCTCTAGTCAGTAGCATTTCACAAGCAATTAGCAACAATAAAGCACCAGCAGAGGGCAACAAAAAATCATTCTCTCTCTAGCAGCCATAGGACACCTCTACCTTTAACAAGAACTCAACGTATAGAGACAGCCGGGGGGGGCACATTATGAGGCACCCACATGCTTCTGGGATCTAAATTTGACAACTTCACTTGTCTACTTTATTTCTGTCATTTTATACTATGGAACAGCAGTGGAGCTGTCAGCTTGCACAAACCTAAAAGTACAAGCAAACGGACAGCAGTGGCTGTCACAAAGCCTCAGACTTTAGAGGGAGTCAGATTATTCTTTGTGTAACATTTTCATAATGAAGAATCATTCAATCTTATTAAACTGGAATATGTTTTTTCCTCATAGCGACATAGTGGGTTAAACACTTTTATTTTAGAAATTCAAAATGCAAAAAATGTAATAATAAAGTTTTCCAGTCGTGTTTCCAGAAAGCAGCCACCTCCATTTCTCAGATGTCAAATCAACGGTTCTGTTCTGGTCATGAAACACGCAGAACAATTAAACACCTGCTTGACTTGCAGCTCTTTCAATCCAGATGTGGAAGCTGCTAAATTAGGAGCAAACGTGTCGTTTCCACATTAGCTGTGTCCGATCCCTTAACATTTAAAACGTACATCCTCAAATAAGGAATATTTCTACAGGGATAACTAGGATGTGTGTGTGGCAGCAGCTGCATGTGACTGCTTCTTGGCACACATCTTTGCCTCTTGAAGCAGGCGTGTGTGCCAAGAAGGAACTAAGTTCCCTGCAAATCCATTCACTGGGAATGGTTGTCATCCCTCCAATCCATTCAAATTTGATTTGGCAAGAAGTAGTTTGCATGACAGAACCTTGAGCTTCAATTCGGGGAGGTGATGAGGGGGAGGTGAGTGACGCACAAACCCGAGAAGCTAAATGAGTCAAGAGGAGGATTCCAGCGCTCATACAATACCCTTGGTTGATAAATTCGATACCCCCCGTTTTAAAATGGCAGCTTATTCAGCGAGGACATGTACTTGGTGGTGTGTACAGTACGGGGATGCCTCTGTAACGACCCAGGGCTCAAACCCACTGGCAGCACAGCGACTCTCTTTGTGTATTTTCTACGCCCTTCCTCTGTCTGTGTGAATGATTATATGTGTCAACCCTTCTAAGATGAATAGATGGTGGAATGAATGAATAGAACAGGGTAAGGGGTGAAGATGCAACAAACTATTAATCATTACTGGTCAATCTGCCTGTTATTTTTGGAGCAGCTGTGGTTCAGTGGAAGAGTGATTGTCATCCAATCAAAGGATCTGTGTTTTGATCACCAGCCTCTTTAAGCGTCCTTGAGCAGGACTCAGCATTTGGTTTGACAAAAAAAAAATAAAGAAGTATTGTTTATTAGTTTACAGGTTTACCACTGAAGGTGAACATTGATTACAATAAGCACTTTGTGAACATTTTCTGCACAACCATAAGTGTAGAGAAAAAAGATAAAGACAAGACAATTACAGTGCAGCGTTTAGCTGCTACTAGTTTTGCCAGGAGTTGATGCTGAAAACAAACATTAAGGTGAGCTTTAAAACTTCACATAACAGTCAAGATTCATCTCCAATTGAATCCAAGCATGCTACAGTAGCTCTCATTTGCTTGTTTTGATCAAATATATGAGATTCCAGTTGGTGTTAATGTCTAACTGTTCATTATTTCTGTCCCCCTCCTTAAGAGGCAAAACAATAAATGTGAATACATCTTTAGAAAAGCAATACTGGAGGAAACTTTTAAAGTCGTGTGTCATAAAAATGTGCATCGAGCTAATTCCTGTTTGTTGAACGGTAGAAATATTACACATGGAATGAACATGTTTAATAATCAAAAACAAAACTTCCAACAAAAAAAAAACAGACTAATGAAACTAACCAACCTTCTGCTTGGCAGCAGTTCACGACCAATATAAAAAAATATGTCTTCAATGATGCATTTTAACTGAGTGTGTTTGATTCTTCTTTTATTACAACATTTGTCATGTTTATTTTATGAAGCCAAAGCCAGCTGATGATCCATGCATCAGTTCTGTGATTCATGTGTTTTTTTTTTTTTTTGTCATAACTGGTTTTCAGTTGGTTCTCCCATCTGTCCAACTGCATTTCAGATCTTTTTCTTTTAAGAAAAGGGGAAACAATACTTCAAGTGAGCATCTTGAGCAATGTTGTGAAAATGTTAAAGTGCTATCACCCTTAATGAACAACTTTCAGAAATAATTTGGTCATTTGAACAAAAGCCTGGTTAATAAAGCAGATTTTTAAAAATATCAAAAGTATTTGGTGATTGTGGGTTTTTGTTTCTGGAATCTAAAACATTTAAAACTAAGACATGCTGTGATTTTACAAAAAAAAAAATGTTAACAAATGGACCATTTTTATTTATCTGATTTTGTGCCTCCTCGTCTCTCTCAGTTGTTAGTGGTGCCAAAAATTATTTTAACAAAATATCTTGAAGGAAATGCTACTGTATGACAGAAAATGACACATTAGATGGGTGTATAGAGGTCTTCTCCGGGTATTAAAAAGCTCGAACACACTATCATACATGGTGATTTTCAATAAATGTAAATTAAAAAATGAAGAAATCCTGGCTTAGATTTAAACAACAATACTGAAGGCACAATACACCACACCACTTTGATTATATAATCGTGTGATGCTTCTTATTGTGTAAACATTTCTATAGATCATAATCTTTACTTGAACAAATGATTCATAGTGTCAATGTTTGTAGGATGATGATCTTTTATCTTCCTCACCTCCACTGCTTGGATCAGAGACGCAAGAGCCTCAGAAGTGGAGGCAAGGAAAAAAAAAACACGAGGATGTACAAAATGATAAACTAGAGAAGGTAATACAGAGAAGGGGTACTACAGTAGAAAAAGCAGAAAAAATAACCCCAAACCACAGGTCTATAAAATGGACAGTAATAGAAGAGTCTTTTGTCTTAAATTGGCTGTTGAAATCATGGCAAATCTGTTAAATCCAATCCTTACGTTAGGTCAAGTCACAGTTGTAGGGGAAACAAAGTGAGGACCAGAGCTGTGAACTGGCGTTTGACACTGAAACTGGTGAAGAAGACCACCAGACAGAACTGGTGAATCCAAACCAACAGTGAGGATAGAATGGGGACATCTGACATCCATGAAATCTTTACCTCACACCTCTGGGAATGTTTCTTACATATTCTGGAGGAAGCCAAGGACATGGTAAATAAACAGACCCTGTTCAGAGCACATAGCACTTTCTAGCGGTCTGCAGGCTGTATGGAGTGTGTTGAAGTGTGAATGTGTCAGTAGGACAGATAAGGGCAAAATACAGCTTAAGTGCAAGAAGCAGTTCCAGAACCATCTTTCTGCGACCATCAATGCCCTCAATTTCAACTCACACTAAAGACACGGGTCTAAACGTTATTTCCCTGGTCTGTAAATTCAAATTCTATAGAAATAAGTGAGGAAACGTCTGCTGTCATTAGCAAAATATCAGGAGGAAGAACATGAAGATAAAACCACCTTTCTGATCACTGTCTAGACTACTTTTACATGACAGATGTGAAAGGATGCATTACTGGAATTTATGTTCATGATCCATTTAATCTCTGTCAGGTTAGACATATTATTCACCGTGCCTCGGTGGTTTCAAGGACAATTTAACATCATAACTTTGGCCATAGAGGCTTTTGATCAAGTGACTGATGTAGGTCCACTGTATAATGGCTTGTCAGATCTATATCTAACACCACCTGCTGGTTTTACCTCATAAAGCTTCTTAAAAGATTAGCACGTTTTCTCACTGACTTGTTTCAGGAAGGTAGTGTCTGGTGCAGCTCTGTTCAACATTATTATTTTGTAGTTTATTGATTTTTTTGTTTTGTTTTGTTATTTTTTCACATTACAAGTTTAGAAGCACATCCTCTCTCTGTAGGATCAACATTATTTATGTCTTTGGACTGTTTAAGACCCACTCGCAGCAGAGGCATTAAGACTGAGTGGAATTCTTATAAATCAATATTAAGTCTGGCTTATAATCATGGCTCTTGTGTTGGTTTTTTTTCTGTTGATTCCCTTTAAGATTTGCTTTGAAATATAAAAAGTGATGCCATCGCTCATAATTAAAATCAAAGCAGCTACGGGGATCACATTTGCACATAAAAGGTAACAGCATTTCAATGTTTTTATGGATGATCTTCCTTGTTAAATCTGCCTGAAGATTTGCCCAGAGCTCAGAGGGGAAAACACCTCAACTGGGGAGGAAACCCAAGGCAAGGGTCAAAGCTCCTCAAAGCCGAAGCTGTAATGATCTCAAGTGTCTGAAGCACAGAAAAACAAGCATATAATCAAAGTTAAAAAATAAAAGTCGGGAGCATAAATAGAGTTAACGAAGAATTCATGATATAGTTTATTGATCATCACACAGATTTAAATAGAGATTGACTGAAGTTATGTCAGAGTGTGCTGTTTGAAATTGCAATGAGAAAGAATCAATCGTGCATTAAACATTTGTCAGAACTCACAAGAAAGTGTTTAAAAAACTGTTTCAAATTTTTTTTTCTAAATTGCATTCAGTAAGTCAGCAAAAAGAGACAAAGCCATTAACAGTTTGACTTGTTAAAAGCATTTTGTAATTTTAAATAATGTTCATGCTTTTGAAACTTTTAAATTTCTTAGTTTTTAAACCTTTTATTATCTTTACTTTTTAAAACATTTGAAGTTCTTTTGAACTTTCGTTTACTTTGTTAAATTTTATTTGCACTATAAAGTCTTAAGGACAGTTAGGTCTGAGATAAGTTAATATTTCTCAGATCATTTAATGTTTTTAAACCAGTCCTACTGGTTATTTTTGTGTAGTTTCAAAAACTGGGAGGGAAACAAGGATCCATGTACTCCTGTGAGGAGGCAGAGCAGCAACGGTGGAGAGCGGACAGCCAGGTGGGTATTCAGCTGAGTGGTTGTTGGTACCATGCAGTTGTGATGTGTTGTTTTTGACCATGTTCTGACTACAACCAAGAGATTAGAGACTGCTCCCATCTGAGAGTTGTTTTTTTATGTAACCAATCATGGGATGAAATACATGGTAACGTTATAAAAGGGGGTGCATATTCAGGGGTGTCAAACTCATTTTCACCGAGGGCCACATCAGCATAATGGCTGTCCTCAAAGGGCCAGATAACTTTAAAATGTAACCAAATTAAATGTAAAATAAATGTAACAACTCCTTAAAGTTACATAACTCTGAATTTATTACTTATACAAGATAAAACATTACAAATGCATGAAAACTAGGTTTGCTTGTTGCTCGTTTAGAACATAGATCCTTTTGATTTGTCAGGTTATGAAACCCACTGAACTCCATCAATCAAGGAACAAACTATTCAAGTGAATTAAAAATACATCAAAGTTATAATAACTTTGATCAAAACAGTTGTTATAGTTAGGGGTGCACACAATCTGTCATCACATGTCCTGTGCTGTCACATGTCCAGCTGCAGCAGGTGAGGAGGTGTGACGATCAAGGTGTTCTGATTGTTCCTAACTGAGCACCGTTAATAATAATGTTATTATAGTTAATAATGTTCATTAGCTCTTATAAAAGTCCAACACAACACGTTATTTTAGGCAGAAACTGGTTAATCTGGTTTGCCATCAGGGAAGAGGATGATCAGCTGACGGAGGGGTGGAGGATCAGCAGCTCCCCGCGCGTGCACGCATCCATCATGGATCAACAATCAACCAGTGATCTTTTGTTCTGGTCAACTAAAATGACTGATTCTGATAAAGAGAACTGGATATGTGATGACAAAATGAACGTCTTTCTCAGAGGGGAATTATTTATCAGCAGCTTGAGAGCGCGAGCTGTCGGGTCGGGGAGGAGTTAGTAAAGCGCGCGAGCGCAGCCAGCTGGATCAGCAAACCGTGTCCCGAACCAAAGAGGGTGATCTGTTCAGATCACGGATCGATTGTGACCCGTTGTACCCCTACTGGACATGTGTGAGCTGCGTGCGTGGGTCGGACGCACTGTGATTGTGTGTGTGTTAAAGCGCGCGCCGAGCTGTGCGTAATGGCGCACTGGAGATTGTGTGTGTGTGTGTGTGTGTGTGTGTGTGTGTCGGAGCGAAGGTCCTACCGTGTGTGTCCACTAGCTTCAGAGGTCATGTGATCACTCATTCTCTGAGCTGCAACAGGATGTGAAGTTCGTCAGATCGAGGGTCTCCCATCGGGACCGCGCAGCGCTGGTCCGCAAAGGCGCGTTCGAAATCCGGTTCTCATGAGGACCAGCCTACTGCTTGTTGCACCCTGCCCTGTAGTGGCGGTAAGCCGTCAAGTCGCGGGTAACACAATTGACATGCATTGTGGGAAATGTAGTTTTTGGTCAAAATTCGCTTTTTACCTATTTATTTCTGAATACTCAGACCTTTTAAGCTCTCGCGGGCCACATTAAATGACATGGCGGGCCACATGTGGCCCGCGGGCCTTGTGTTTGACACATATGTTCTAGAGCATGACATCAGTACAGTTTTGACCAAGAACTTTATACTGGAGGTTGAAGGAGGGGAAAAGTCTCTCAGATGGAGACAGTTTGTTTGTGAACACATCATTGGTAGCAGGCCAGCTGACAGCGTTGCCTGGGCTCAGTATTTTACAGAATGACATGGGTTTGTCACGATGGGTCAGAATTTTAATAGACACAGTCAGATTCACAGGAGAGAATGACAGATAAGTAGCTTCTAAGGTAACTAACTACATAACGTATTAGCACTAGGAAGTACACACCAGCAGGGCCGGATCCAAGGAGTCAACAACTACGTATGTCCAAGACCACCACAAAATAAATCTTTGGCTACCTTTGTTATTTTTTTCTATATGTAAGTGAGTGAGTGACCAGGAAATATTATTAGATCCACAGCCACATAAAAATAAATGATTTTCAGTTTCAGTGTCACCCCTGTCTGAGCAATGGTCTGAGTCTGGCCACTCCTTTGATAATTGTCTGGCTCTGCCACTGACTGCACACCACTGTAGAGCCTAATCTGGTGCCTTAGCGTGGTTCAAACCCAGCGTAAGCAGTGGGTGAGTCATGAGTGCAAACGAGCTGCAGGTGTGGCTAGCTGTCATTGTGCACCAACTTCAGGCAGCACAAAAAACAAAAACACTTAACCATCCCAGTGCTCTACCTGAGAAAACAGAAAAAGAAAGGGAAGGGGGGTGGACACACAGGAAGCTGGAGTGTCCTTGGAAAAAGGTAGTAGTGTCCTCAACAATATGAGTAAATATAAAAGAATTTCTAATGAAGTTTTAGACTCTAGTAGCAAAATAGGGCTTCTGTTCTATGAGTTTACATGTATGCAGTGATGGGTTAGAGACAGTTTCACTATGATGAGCAGATGAGCATAAAAATAAATCATTTTAGAGGTTTGCATTCAAACATTTCATTCATACAATTTACATACACCACCCAAAAAGTATCAATGCTTTTTGGAATCAACATTTCCAATAAACACAGAAATAGACACATTATTTTGTTTCTATTCTGTTCGTAGAGAATATTGGCGTCTGTGCACATAATCACCTTCTGTAAAGGGTGTGAAAACCCCTGTTTTAATAAAGCCTGCTGAGCTTTGAGACATATCCTTTTGCATTTTTCTTTGCATGTTTGCATGTTGATTTGAGCTCTCCTAAAATCTCGACTTGATTTTGTACATTTCCTAAGAAAAGCCTGTATCTTCTGCTGCCCTTGATGGCAGAGAAATCACATCACTGTTTTGTATCCTCTTCTCCTTTATTACCGTAGCCATTAGACGTCCTTCTTGGAGCACATTACCAGAGCATCTCATTAAAAGCATTGCAGAAAATGTTATTTTCGCCAGTGTTTTCAATCAGTTGAGGGATGTGTAGCAGCTCAAGTGCTGTAGTGGCGCCTCTCTACCCATAAATTATGTTCAAGTTGTATTAATGTATTTGGCACCCATGTCTCAGGAGAAGAGGAACACTCATTGCTGCGCCATATTTTTTACGATATTGATTAAAGTGTAAATGTGTTTATGATTTTTAGCTCCAGTAAAAGCGTTGTGACAGGCCAAATGGTGATATGAATTAATATTATTGACGTTCAGACTCAAGTACTGTAAGTCTATGTGTATCAGCCACTCAGCCCACAGCCAGACGCCCAAACCGGAAACACTTGAATTTCAATAATGTTTCTTATGATTAATATATGAATGGCCATTTTTACATTTTGACTTTCCTAACAACCTCCTGGTGCTTTGGTCTTCTCTGTACTTCATATTTTGAATGATGACAGGAAATATAAGAGGCATATTATTATAATCATATCAGATTTCAAACCTAAAGGTTTTTAATGTTGCTCTACGTCTCATTGCCTTTTTGTTTATCAGGACACACCCAGCTCTGAGGTTGCTTCTTAAATATATTGATAGTTATAATTCACCATAAATCCTTTAAGAGAGTCAGTGTCTTTTTTTACGTTTACCCTTTAGAGTTGTTGAGTATGCATTTTATTGAATAAGATAAGCAGATGAAAAACATGACCTTTATCCAGTGATTGGCAACGAAGCTGTGTGGATTTTCTTTTGTGGACCTTTTCTTTACAACAGGAGGATTAAGCAGCAGGTTCACATTGTGTGACTCAAAGGGCAGATGTGCAATGATGTGTTAGTGCTGATGGACGCAGACTTCTTTAACCCTTGCACTGTCCTTATTTTGGGGCCTATGTAGTCTTCCATTCATTTGGGGTCAATTTAACCCCCTGAGACAGTGTGAGGGTTAAAGTCATACTATGCAGTTTGGGCTTGTTTTTAACACCCCCTAGTGTCCGTTTTAAATCACTGTCATAAAAAGGTCAGCATTGTCTTTGCTCAGAAACACCTAAATCTAACTGTTGAATTGTCTCCTCAGCCTTCATTGCTTTCTACTGGAGCGGTTCATCACTCATTCAAAGAAATCAGCTGTGTTCAAGCAGGGAGAGATTGAAAAAAAATGCAGGAATCATGAGCTAAAAACACTCCGGTGCTAGCATAACAGCTAGCCACATTGGGTTAGCCTAACCCTCAGTAGATACATGACTGTGAGATGTCATGGCACTGGACTGGAGATTCAAAAGTTGCAAACGTGGTATTCTGGACACAAGCAGCAGATGGGGCTGTGTGAGTTTTCATTAACCCTGTAAAGGGTCAGATTAGCACATACTGCCTCAAGAAAAAATATGAAAATGTTAAAGTTAAGACTTTATATGTTTTTATCTTATGTGTCTGCAATGTTTGTGTCACTAATGGCTTGGAGTGGCTCCTACGCTCTATAAAAATGAGATTTAATATTTGAAATAGCGTAAGATGTCAATAATTTTATTGTCATTTTATAAAACAAAATCCAGGCAGTGCTCTTTAAAACTAGAGTAATGCAAATAAAAGCCACAACAAAAGAGAAAACACATAGGAGTTTTTTGTTATAAAAATTTATTATAAAGCAAAGCTCTAAACTAAATCTCCAGTCCTCTGGGGTGAGGAGCTCCCTGAAGGAGCTCTCAGTCAGGCTCCTCTCCGCCCATCTTCTAGTGACTCTGTGAGGTGTGTCTCAGTCAGGCAGTTGTCTCCAACCTGTGAGCAGAGCTGGGTCTTTATGCTGCTGATCAGACCAGCGGCCAGCTGCCCTCAATCAGCAATCAGCACCTGCAGACAAACACACAGAGAGCAGAACCACACACAGACACCCACACCCACCAGGATGTAGGCCTGGGGCCGTAACACAACAATCAATAATAACATGACTAATAAATAATAGCATGGGAATCAACAGTATACAATGAACAAAAGACCTAACACTTGTTGATGGAATGCATTTTGCACACCACCTTGCAGAGTTTTAAACTAAGATCATCTTATGCTGAGAAATGATGGAGTCAGAGTCCTTTGGAGCAGATTTAAAAGATAAAATCGGTTTATTTCACAAAATATTTCAAGGTATTGCATGATCTCCAATGACCTAGCACCTATTACACTGCATGCGTCATGAATGACTCAGCTACAATCATATGAAACTTTTAGCTCAATATCAAAAAATGACTGTGTTGTAGAAATGTTTTACATTTTCCTGAGTCAGTTGGCCATGTTGAATCAAATCAATTCTAATTGTAGGTTAGATGTACATCCAATGATTTCTTGTAGTAAAACAGTTTTTTAGATATTGTGTAAACAGACAAACAAGGGTTATACCATAACAGTTAATGGCAAAGTTTTAGGAAATGGAAGTATTTTTTGAGTAAAGTGCTCAAAGTATATGAAGGGGGTGACTTTTACTTAAATATGCAACATTATTGCTCATTGGCCTAAAAAATGAACCTATGGATTTTTTTTTTTTTTTTTTTTTTTTT